>JAODUE010017130.1:0-14791 GCA_027564755.1 Amblyopsis hoosieri
AGGACGGAATCCGCATTGTTGTTCTTCAACCTGAGGTTCGACAATCGGCCGAACCCTCCTCTCCAGCACCTTGGAGTTGACTTTACCAGGGAGGCTGAGTAGTGTGATGCCCCTGTAATTGGCACACACTCTCCGGTCCCCCTTTTTGAAGAGGGTAACCACCACTCCAGTCTGCCACTCCTTTGGCACTGTCCCCGACCTCCACGCGATGTTAAAGAGGCGTGTCATCCAAGACATGTAACACTTGAAGGAAACAAATAAAGACAAGCTATTGCTTTTTAATCTTTTTTTTTAATGTTTTCTTTTCTTGCAGCTGTGAGTGGTTATTTTATAGCAAATGTATACCTGCTTTGGATAAAAACACATGCTCAGTTAATGCAAGCAATGCAAACAAATGGCTGGCCACTGTTGCATAGTTTGGAGTTGGATCTGTTTTTTGGTTTATTGTCCTGTTGTAGGAGGGAATTGGCTCCAGTCAAATGCCGCCCACAGGGTATGGTATGGAGTGATAGCCTTCCACCCACTTTACCAGCACCAAGACACCCCCAGACCATCACATTGTCTCCACCGTGCTTGGAGACACTCTTCCAACATCTTTTCTTTTGGTCTGCATCTCAGAAATGTTCTTCTTTGTTGTGATCCCAACCCAAACTGTGATTTGTCTGTCCATAACATATTCTTTTAGTCTTTCTCTGTCCAGTGTTCTTTTGTCCATCATAGTCTTCATTCTCTTGGTCAGTCTGAGCGAGGGCATTTTGTTTTACAACTCTGCCTAGACGGCCAGAGTCTCGTCTTCACACGTGGGGCGTCTGTTTCTCAAACTAGAGACTCTGATGTACTTGTTCTCTTGGACAGCTGTCCACCAGGGCTTCCAACTCCCTTCTGTATTCTAGTCCAAGTCTGATTTGCACCCTTCTGTGCAGAGTAGTGCACAGCGTTGTGCAATAGCTTAATTTGTTGGCAATTTCAAACATTGAATAGCCTTCACTTCTCAGAACATGAATAGACTTAAGAGCTTCAGAAGAAGGTCATTTTGTTGAGCATGTAATCAAACCCACAGTGCTGATGCTTCAGACACACCACTAGTCTAAAGGCAGACAGTTTTCAGCTGTGCTTGCTTAATTGCAAAAAGTTTTCTTTCCTTTTTTAAATGATAAACTTGGATTAGCTACACAATTTACAATTAAGCACAGGAGTAATTATTGGCTTATATCTTTCTAGCTACAATAATCGTGTGTGTATATATTGTACTGTATTTCAGGTACATTTTTATATTAATGTAATTGACAAAACATTAGATCTTCTTCAAAAACAAGGATATTTTTGTGCGACCCCAAGCCTTACGCACTGTAATTAAAACTGCTTGTAGCCTTGCGTGTGCACAGGCTAAGGTACAGTAGTTTACATACTTGCATTAGGATACACTCATGTGTGTCCAGATATTGTGTGTAGTGCCTGCACTGTCTGAAACGTTCTGAATGGAGTGAAGTGACTCTCTGGTGTTCACATCTCACAGGCTCCTACAGAAGTTTGACTTCCCCTCCATGCGTTTCTCACTCTTTTTCCTGGGCTATGAGGACAAGAAGGAGATCCCTGCTGATGTGAAGGAGAAGACCGCCTGGACTTTCTCCAGAAGAGCCACCATTGAACTCACATAGTAAGGACAGAGGTCTGTGGGCATGTGTGGATGGGTAGATGGATACTTCACAGGGACTACAGGACTGTAATGTTCAGCTTTGTTGCGGTCTAGTAACTGGGGTTCAGAGACTGATGGCCAGACTTATCACAACGGTAACTCAGATCCTAGAGGCTATGGTAAGTTTGGTGCTATAGATTTTGAGTACTAATTTGTTATTGCACCATGAAATCAATATTTACTGTATGTACAATATATTGTCTGTAGGGCTTTCAATTGATTATCGTTTTCCATGTACTGTTGGGCAGGGCACATTGGAATAGCTGTTCCTGATGTCTACGCTGCCTGTAAAGTATTTGAAGAGCAGGGAGTCACGTTTGTGAAGAAGCCAGATGATGGTATGTGTTCCTGATGCGGTCTTTCTACTACCCTTAACTACCCACTCAATGTTGGGTGTAGTAGAACCATATCACATTTAGATTTGAGATTTTATTCATCAAGCAACTTTGTGTAACACTCACATAAGCTTGAACTTAACATTAGAAACAGACATTAAGTGTATCAAAGGTGAGGTAGGGGCTTGGAGAGGTAAACTACTTATTCACCTAAAGTAAGTAGAAGCTCTGGTCTAACACTAAGCTGACCACATCAGTAAACAGATACCACAGAACGTATTGTAGTCAATCTAAAACAACTAAAATGCTTTGCATCGTAAAAAATGGCAATAAAAAAATCAAAGTCAAAGTACAGCACTCAATGTACAGTAAGTATGTATTTAATGAGGAGTAACAAACAAAAAAAACTATGCGTACACCTTATTCCGGGTGTGGACACTGGACCATACGGTAATAATAATCACAATTACTACATGTGCAACATTGTATGCATGTGACATTTATCTCTGGCCTCTAAAGACGGCATCAACATCCTCTGTCTGTGTGTGTTTTCTCGCTGTGGGACATTTAGATGGTTAGATAAACCACAATATTCTAAATGTCACATTCAGGTTAACAAGCAGGCTAATCTTAGTATCATGTATACCTACCAAAAGGAGAAAAAAAATGTCAATGCCACAAGAAAAAGCCAATTAGGGACACTGGTGGTAACTATAGGAACGATGAGAGGTAATTCAGTTGTGGTTGTGCCATTTTAAATAGGTGATAACAGTACATGTTTCTTTTGATAATTGCCATTTAATAATGGTCTTTCTTTCATCCTCACAGGTAAAATGAAAGGTTTGGCCTTCATTCAGGACCCCGATGGTTACTGGATTGAGATTCTAAGTCCTAACAACATGGTGTCCATTACCTCATAACAAGAGCCATGCTCCAACACAACAACGACAACAACAACAAGTTTGCTGTGGCTTCTTGGCCTTTGCTGCAGTGTTTTAACTGAATTTGTATGGCCTGGCTTGGCAAACTAAATGTGTCATTGCGAGCCAAGGTCTATGGAGGTGTATTGACAGATTAGCATTACTTCAGATATACAGGTGGAATTAAGTTGTTAAAAAGATGATTGGTTTTTCAAAAAATAAATAGTAAAAGCTTTGTTTAAAGTTGCTGAGAGTTCATTATATACATTTAGGCTGCGAATGCTTTAGTATATACATTTAGGCTACTGATGCTGGTATCATATTTCTGGATTAAATAACTGGATTTGTCAATTTGTCCCTTGTTAAATATCTGCATTTTATTTTAATGGTATTATCCATATTAGGTCCCTACCATGTTCTGAATGTCTATTTTGAAAATATTTAAATTATTTTGTTTACCTTCCAAAGAAACGCTACACAGAATGTGACCTATATGACTATACATTAGACTTGCAAACATGGATGTCTGATACTTTTTACACCATAATTTTCCAAGTGTTAATATTGGTTGTTTACTTTTGAAGACAGAAATAATAAAAATGTAAATGTATATTCCTTCATGTTTTTATTTTCATACACACACACACACCTTTATGTAGGCTACTCTGAAATAGTTTCCACGGTAGTTCACTGATCTTGGCCACAAGAGGCGCTCATACAAAAGATACTGCATTCCATAACTACACAACATCCGGTGATTTAGCTGGTTCACAGCAGCTTGTGTTTTACATATTCCCAATACATATCCTTTACGCCGAATAAACGTGAAATAACGAGCAGTTCAACGTTGTACCAGGTAGGCCCTATGTGTAATTATCTATTTTGTAGCTGCGTCAGCTACTGGTCGCTCCCCGGCACGATGCCAGTACTGGTAGGCTAAAGTCTTGTCTGTCCAGCTGTGCTGTAGCCTACAGTATCGTACTGTACTGGAATTAGTTATTACATTAGCACCGATTTAAGGTAATAAGTAATTTGTTTTTCTAAAATATAGCTACCATGGGAATCTTAACAATTCTATATGCAGTAATATACGGAAATATATCTCACAGGTGGGCGTGTCTCTAAAATTACGTCTGTCAAATTAAGTGACAAATCCTGCTTTCGTAAATTGAACTCGTGTTGTACTCATCTATGTAAAGACATTTGAGGTCAACATAAATCTAATTCTTCCAGATGTAATAACGGACTGAACAACCCCGCCCGGTTAGATCTGATCCATGAGTAACAGCCATCCTTTAAGATCCTTGAGCTCCGTCTCGGAGATCGACCACCTGCACCTGCTCTCAGAGCACCTGGGGACGCTGGTGTCTGGAGAGGAATACAGCGATGTCACCTTCCTGGTGGAGGGGAAGCGTTTCCATGGCCATCGGGTTATCCTGGCCTCCAGGTGTCAGTACTTCAGGTATAGGCCTGGATATTGGCTGATCAGTGGCTTTATAAGTGGTATACTGTACACTTCATCATTGAACCGATGCTTAAAACGCATCATCCAGAGCACTCAACTCCAGTTGACAGGACGGATTGCATGTGCAATGAGATTGTGCCACCTTGACAAGGCACCATTCAGAACCATGCACAAGGCTGACTGAGTGACCTAAATGGAAAATAAAACTTCTGATAAAAAAGAAATCTATGAATAAACAAACCAGTGTGACCTGTTATTCTCATCGATGTGCTAGACTACGCTCAGTTCAGCTATTATACGTTATATGATGGTGGCTTTTTGCCCTTTACCAATGCCTTCAATGTTCCAGAGCCATGCTGTATAACGGGATGAAGGAGTCTCAGCCCCAGGCAGAGATCTCTCTGGAGGACACCCAGGCCGAAGCCTTCTCCATGCTGTTGCAGTATCTGTACACAGGCATGCCTACTGCTGCACGACACCTGACACACTCTGGTTATACCTTCGTTTAACCAGGAAATACTTGTTGAGTTTAAAAGTCTCATTTACAAAAGCGTCCTGGCCAAGGCAGCAGCAACCATTACAGTTTCAAACATAAAAGCATATTTACAATGAGAATATTAATAAATAATTAGAAATGACACACCTGGTCTCGTACAGTCAGGTCATATATGATGTCACACATTGAATGACTAATACTCTTATCTGTTCTAACATTATTTACATTAGCATTATTAGGCATTATAGCCTAGTATTTCCATGTATAATTGTATTTACTATGTAACGTATATATAATGTGTAGTGGACCGACAGTCTATTTAATATTTCAATAGTCCATATATATATAGTATTTGGCAGGTGGTTGTATTATTTCTACATGACTATTACATTCACTTAATTGTTTCAGCAGGGAGGGACTTGATTCCCCCACCAGGCTAAGCATGTTGTATTGACCAGTGTTCACATGGTGGGTGAAGGGGCGTTCTGACACTCTACTGTGGTCTGTGTGCAGGCCGAGCCAGTCTCAGCACCGCCAGAGAGGAGGTGCTTCTGGACTTCCTGGGCTTGGCACATCGCTACGGCCTCCAGCCTCTAGAGGTGAATGTGGTGGGTGGGAGCACATTGAGATGGAGGCTTGATGCTGTACTGCGGTCAGGTTAGACCATGTGTGCTCTGTCTGCATCGTGCTGCAGGCGTCAACCTGTGAGTTCCTGCGCACGGCGCTCAGTATCCACAACATGTGTGTAGTGTACGACATGGCCAGCCTCTACTGCCTGAGCGGCCTGGCCCAGGCCTGCTGCTCCTTCATGGACCGCCAGGCCCCAGACGTGCTGGCCTCCGAGGGCTTCCTGGCCCTTTCCAAGGTAAGTGGGGAGCGCCAGGCTTCCCTCCGCTGCTCTGCGTTATGCACCGTCCCTCCTATTGAACTCTGCTCGTCTCCATCCAGATCGCCCTGCTGGCTGTTGTCCAGAGGGATTCCTTTGCCACCAGTGAGAAGGAGATCTTTCTGGCTCTGAGTCGCTGGTGCCATCACAACGCTGACAACGACCAGGTACTCTATAGGAGCTTTCATTTGTTTCATTTAAACTTGTCTGGACGTTTGGGAGGGGAAATTACTTGGTTGTGCCGTTTGTGTCTGTGTAACGCTTATCAGTTACATTTTCAAACCACAATCGAACATTTGGAAAATGTAATAATATGTAAGTGTGAGTTTAAATATCCAAAGTTTAACTTTTGCTAGCCTTGAGCCATTTAAAACTTTGAGATATTGTGTTGTTGTTGTTGTTGTTATTTAGTCAGAGAACAAATGTAAATTTGGGTCTAGCCTCAATTATTCAAAAGTCTGTAGTGAGTAAGACAACGTGGTTGAGCTGACATCTGAGGGGTGTAGTCTTCTCAGGTCTCTGCGCCAACCACTACATTATTATAGATTTGCAATATCGCTGTGCAAACTACACCTTTTTTCAACATTCTCCATCTTCTGGCTAAAATTCTTTAAAAATTGTTCAAGGCTGGCAAAAATGAAACATTGGATTACGTTTAGCTAGTAATAACAATATCAGACCAAAGCCCTTCTGCCTGCACTGCTGCTAAGCAGGCCACAACAGAGGAAGTGATGTCAGCGGTGCGTCTGCCTCTGATGAGCCTGGCTGAGATGCTGAACGTGGTGCGTCCCTCTGGCCTGCTGAGCCCTGACCGGCTGCTGGACGCTATCCAGACCCGCTCTGAGAGCCGCGACATGGAGCTCAACTACCGTGGCATGCTCAGTGAGAGACCTTATGTAGTTTATCATAAGGATGAGTTAACCTTATGTAGTTTATCATGAGGATGAGTGACCTTATGTAGTTTATCATGAGGATGAGTGGACCTTATGTAGTTTATCATGAAGATGAGTGAACCTTATGTAGTTTATCATGAAGATGAGTGACTGTAGTTTATCACGAGGATGAGTGGACCTTATGTAGATTATCATGAAGATGAGTGGACCTTATGTAGTTAATCATGAAGATGAGTGACCTTATGTAGTTTATCACGAGGATGAGTGGACCTTATGTAGTTTATCACGAGGATGAGTGGACCTTATGTAGTTTATCATGAAGATGAGTGGACCGTATGTAGTTAATCATGAAGATGAGTGACTGTAGTTTATCACGAGGATGAGTGGACCTTATGTAGTTTATCATGAAGATGAGTGGACCTTATGCAGTTTATCATGAAGATGAGTGACCGTATGTAGTTTATCATGAAGATGAGTGGACCTTATGTAGTTTATCATGAAGATGAATGACCTTTTGTCTTCTAATCCTAGCAGCAGTCACATTAGTAGTAATGTTCCTGTTCTATTGGTCCTGCTGTACTTGTGATCTGGGTAGGCAAATGGTCAGAAATATAGCAATGAATAATAACAATCTGACATAGCTTGAATGGCAGTTGGAAGACGTTTTCTTTTAAGCTTGCAGACTTGGATCATTTCTCTTGAAGATTTGTTGTGATGACTTTCTAACTGTTTTACACGTCACACACCCCTTCAGAAAGTACAATGGTATGAGTGATGTCAGCTACTTTAGTACATGGCTTGAGGGAATACATAGCCACCAGTATAGTCTGTTACTGTGACTGCACAATGAGCCTGTGTGGTGTGTCAGTCCCCGAGGAGAATATAGCCACCATGAAACACGGTGCCCAGGTGGTGAAGGGGGAGCTCAAGTCTGCTCTGCTGGACGGAGACACCCAGAACTACGACCTGGACCACGGCTTCTCCAGGCACCCCATCGAGGAGGAGGGACACAGCCGATCAGGGATCCAGGTTAGCCCAGACTTTTCTAGCACGCAGGGCCGCTGGTGGAAAGACCGTAGTAGCCCTAAAGGCACCCTTACATTATTATGTACTTACAGAATTAACCTGGATATTTTAGAGGTTAAATTGGTATCCTTTTTGTGTTAGTGGTTGAAAGTTCACCAAATATCTCCTCGCGCCTCGCGTTCTCTGCATGCTGAAAATAATAATATGGTACTTAATCTGGCTCCATACACACAAATCGGTGCAGACCGCACCACACAACAACACAATCCTAGCCATGCCAATGTGTTTCCAATGTGTGGGGCGGAGCTTCTGAAGGAGCACCCCAAGGCATTGAAGGGAGAGGAGTTTTTGTTTTGATTGAGTTCAAATATCAAATATCAACAGCCTCCTCCAGAACGACTGACTGTACCTTCTTATAAACTCTTATAAATGCACCATTCATTGATATGGTCTCTTTGTGGCTGTGCATGACTGTGACTTGTTGTTCCAGGTCAAACTGGGTCAGCCCTCCATTATCAACCATGTCAGACTGCTGCTGTGGGACAGAGACAGCAGGTGAGTGCTTTAACCAATGGCTAGGAGGGCTTCCAGAATAAACATATTTAATATGTCCTGTTTAATATCAACACCAACACACTGCAAAGTCATTTATTGGTAAAACTCATTTGTAGCTTTTAGAGTTTATCTAGAAAAGTGGAAAACCACCTTCCACGGTCCTGTTTCATGTCAGTGATTCAACACAACTCCCAGTGCATGTCATATGAGCCCTGTTTGAGGCTGCTGCTACTGGTACTGCTTTGCAGATCGTACTGCTACTACTTGGAGGTGTCCATGGACGAGCTGGACTGGGTCCGCGTCATCGACCACTCTCTTTTCCTCTGTCGCTCCTGGCAGAGTCTCTTCTTCCAGCCACGGGTCTGCCGGTAAGGCCGCAGGACAGCAACCCCCCTCCCCGATGCCCAAGGCACACCTGGCACTGTTAGTGTTGGTATCAGCAGCAACTTCAATTATTCTAAAAGGAAAGACATTGTGAAACCCATACCACAGTCGTCTCACATGGTTCGCAATTTGAAAGCTGATTGGCAGTTCACGGATAACCTTAGATTAGGCCGATAACGACCCCTAGTTAAAACATCCATGTGGCAGCCCCCCACATTGAGAGCCAACGAGGCTGCCTCCAGACATGCTGTGTTTTGTTATGCACCCATAGGTACGTAAGAGTGGTGGGAACACACAACACAGTGAACAAGGTGTTCCATCTGGTCGCCCTGGAGTGCATGTACACACATCAGCCCCATGTCCTGGAGAAAGGCCTTCTGGGTAAGGAGCTGTTTGTTCAGTGAGGAGCCTCTCTGGCTCCCGGCACCGTTTGAAGTAGCACCCCAAGGGCGTGGAACCCCCTAACCCTGCCCCTTGCAGTTCCCAGCAGCAACGTGGCCACCATCTCCTGCGGGGCCAGCGTCATCGAGGGCGTGAGTCGGAGTCGTAACGCCTTGCTCAACGGCGACACATCCAACTACGACTGGGACTCGGGCTACACCTGCCACCAGCTGGGCTCTGGGGCCGTCGTCATCCAGTTGGCTCAGCCCTACATGCTGGCCTCACTCAGGTAGGGCCTCGCCCATGGTGCCTACACACGTGACTTACCAGTGCTGCTGTGTTTATGAATCAGCTACATTCACTAGTCATTAAAGCTCTGTTCAGCAACATGTCTGAACTACATATACACAGTATAATACACCACTGCGCTACACAGACAGATGCTCCTCATCTCTGATGATTAGGGGTCATTGATAGTTCCATTATATGCATGTGTTTAGTGTGTGGTGTCCACATGTACCTGTCTCATTGTATGGATGTGTTTGATGTGGACAGGCTGTTACTGTGGGACTGTGACAATCGGAGCTACAGCTACTATGTGGAGGTCTCCACCAACCAGCAGCAGTGGACCAGAGTGGTAGATAGAACCAAAATTGCCTGCAGGTGAATAGCCATCATATATTGTTGTTAAGATAGAATATATCTTAAATGTCATTATATTACGTCTGGTTACCTACAGTACCTGAGCAAAGAACCTAGACTACTGAACAAGACGCATTACAAGCATGTTTAACTAGTGGTATTTGCATTTCCACCTTGCTCAACAAGTTAAATCCATAATGTGTGTTTGTGTCTCCCTCAGGTCTTGGCAGACCCTGGTCTTTGACAAACATCCTGCCTCATTTATACGTATCGTAGGAACGTATAACACAGCGAATGAGGTTTGAACTACAATAGAATGCTGAGAGTTTACAGAGATTCCATTAGTTACATAACTAAAATTTAACTTCCAATTTATGATGACGGAGGCCAAAGTATACTTCAACATCGCGGACGGTGCACATTTGTCATGCATGCATGACATACATACAGTACATACATACTTTTTCTTTCCAGTAAATCTCTTTATTACACCAATATTATGGATGGAAAATCGTCAAGCAATTTCATATACAAAATGTCAAACTGCAGAGAGGGACACGCTAATGACCCTGTTGCCACTGCGTCAAGGCCAGATCGAGGCGACGCATATACTGTACTTTTGCCTTCATAAGTTGGAGTCCTCAAGATAAATGCAAAGTGCTTTCTTGTTTTAATTAATATACTCAAACATTTTATATATGAAATATTCTTGTTATGTAATTCCATTGTTTCTCATAAACACTAGCTTGCATTTGTTTATTATTGAATCATTTGTGCAGGTTTTCCACTGCGTCCATTTTGAGTGTCCTGCCCAGCTCGATGTAGAAGTAAAAGAAGGCAGTCCAGGTTCTGACCAGCCTGACACAGACTCCAACTCCCAGAATGCACATACTAATTTTTCCCCTAGACTGCTCTCTGCAAGGCCTTCCTCATCCTCTTCCTCAAGCTCCCAGAACATCTGAAGAGATCTGCTCTAAATGACATTGCACTCTGGTGGAACAGATTTAGTTTTGTATTTTATAAAGTGACATTCAAGTCGTGGCATCCTAATGGCTGTAGATCTTGGGTTTATTGCCGGACCGCCTGTATGAACAAATGTCGCTCACTGACTGACCGACTGACCTTGTTAAAAAGCGCATGGGCTTAATTCAAGAGAGTAGGTGGTGGAATGCACCATGTAGACAGTAGGTGGTGATAATGCACCACCGGTCAAAATCCCCCACAGAAAATACAGAATATGACATATAACAATATATCCACTTGACAGAATTAAGGTATAACAATGAGTAGTGCAAATGCTTGTTAAAGTGTCTGCGGTCATGGGAACAGATCATATTCAGAGAATATCTCTTCATGGTCCTGTAGCTGTCCATTCTGTGCACTGAAAAAAATAATCTGGTGTTTCTAGGCAGCCCTGGCTCTGTAAATGGGAACACAAACAAAGTGGTGCGGACACCACCCAAATATATCCAAGCCTTGGCAATGTGTGTCCAATTTGAAGGGCAGAGCTTTTGAGGCATTGAAAGGAGAGGTGGTGGTGTTTCCCCAGCATCGCTGACTCCACCTTTACGGTGTGTGCGTGGTCAGCAGTTTACTAGCAGGTCTATTCTGACCCCCCTGAGCCTGGATGAAACATTGCACACTTTTCAAACACATATTGCTATTGGATTGTGATGTTGGCTCATGCCCACAGCCAGCTGAACTAGGCTTGTCTAGTTTTTACTTGTTTAGAAACTATTGGAGCAGCCTGTAACCAATCAGCTGTTCATATCACTTCGTCTAGCTCTACCACCATTGCCATTGTTGGAGCTACATTTCTAGATCAACTCTTAACTTCCATTGCACTTAGCCACCCCCACTGGTCCCTGATTGGTCCGCCGTCAGCAAACCATCATAGACTATAGACTATGTCGGGCTATATAATTGGTGCCTGGCCATAGCGAAAACTTCATGCACTAAATCTGCTCCACCAGATGCAGAGTAAGTTAATGTGTAATGAAGTTTTACATTGCCAGGGTGTTTATATTTCACTGTTTTAGTGGCTCAGATGTTACAATATGTATTCATATTTGCAAAAATACCAGTGTGAGCTGCAAGGCCAAGTATCATTTTAATGATAATCATAATTTACTGTAACTTGTATGTACTACACTTCACTTTTCAGAAGTCTGAATACAATTTGGATATGCCAAAGATTGGCTTTGGTCTGGCAGTCTGAACAAGGCCTTTGTAAGTAATTGTAATTCTTACAAGAATGTATAATAAGACATAAACACACTTTATTACCAATCAACTGTTGCAGAAGCCCAATCAACAGTTATGGAAATATAGACATGGTATAAACGTACATACAAGACTAATTATTAAACAAGATTGGTGACTAGGACATTGTAATAGACATACAATTTCTTTTCATCGATTTCAGTAAAGGAGAAAAAACATTAAGTAAAGTAAAGGAACCACGTTCATTTAAACCTCTGTCTCAGAATGTACAGACCCAAAGCTAACTAAAATATGAAGAGTAAAATATATATGTATTTCACTGTATTACTGTTTCTCTACTGCTCTGAAGGAAATAACCTGACAGCTGGTCAGAGGACATTGTCTTCTGTCTCCACCATGGTACTATATGCTGCTAACAATTATGTCTATGTTTATATTTATAATAAAGCAGACTCTTGTTTTTCCATTGCCTTAATGTTGACTTGTCACTTATGAAAGCAGTGTTCCTCAATTAAATAAAAAAATATTTAAAACCTAAAGCTTTCAAACAGCAAAAGCTTGCAGTTCACCAGCACGTCCGCCATTTCCTATTATCTTTTAAATTAGTTAGCCTACTCTATGAAGTGCATACAGATCTCAAAGCATACATTGGACATGCGTATCCTACCTTTAAGTAGCATATGTATGTTACAGTATGTAACAGTTTCTGTTTTAAACTGCAAAAACCTAGCCTGGTTAAAATGTAACCCCGCCCCCAAAGTTTGAAAGCTCTACTACGCATGCTTGTACGATGGCTAGTTGCGGAATGATTATCAAATATAAATGCAAAAATTTCACGAAAATGAAACCGGAATTACGGACCGTGTAGTTGGCCATCTATACATTTTTGTTGCATTGTGTATATTAAAACATTAAAATTACAGGTTCCACCGAGATTTGAACTCGGATCGCTGGATTCAGAGTCCAGAGTGCTAACCATTACACCATGGAACCGCCATGAAATTCTTCTCAAAAATTGTTCTTTTATTAATTATGCTCGATATATTATTGTTTGTACTCTAAAATAATAATAATAATACTTTTTTTAAATTCCTTTTAAAATCCAATAATTCTAAGATTTTCTTTGTTCAACCTGTTCGAAAAGGAAAGATTATGATATGTATTATGATCCCACTTTTTTATAGGCCTGGATTTTCATATAAGCATAGCATTCACATGATTCGCTTTGTAGAATTTAAGTTTCCTGGTCAAGGCAAACACGATGTTTCACAGGTTCACAGCTCAAGGCACATGGCTTTTGGTTCTGATGACCTTTGACAATGACCTTGGCTATGCTATGTCACTTCTACCTATTTCAGTCACCTCAGAAATTTATTTTCTGTGGACATCGTTTTTAAGGTATCGCTAGCTCACTGCTACCTTGTCATATGTGTAGATGTGTTTAAAAAAACTGAACAGAAAAAAGGTTGTAGCTTGCTATATGCCATTTAAATGTCACACGAGCCAGTACATAACTTTCACAGCACATTACTATCAGGTCCGTTTCAGTGGTCTGGTAAATCAGAATTCCAGTTAGAAATTATCTTAACAAAATACTTAAATATTTTAAAGTAAATGCTTTGGGTTCGACAAAGAAAGATAGTCAACAAAGAGCAGATAGAAAATGTTAGAAAGACAAGGAAAATTGTGTGTGAATGAAAATAACTACAATGTTCTTTCAACAATGTGCCTTGGAGAATGCTCCACAGTCCACACTTATAAATGAGTCAAATAAATCAAAATGACTGAGAGTTAAGGAATCGCACAAAGAAAGAGAGAGAGCGAGCATGAGATAATAGGACGCAGGTGCAGTGAACCGGCGGACATGGGGATGTAGGGTGAAGGAGGTTTCAACCACCTCATGTACAAAATGTTATTTTATCCACCAGTGGGTCTGTTCAAACCTCAGAACCTCCCTAATTCATTCTTTATGGCCAGCCATCGTGTGTTTGGCCAGCGTCCGGCTGTGTTAAGAAATGCTTGTCAGCAGCTGAGAGCACTCTGGTACAGCATGTTCCCTCTTAACCTACACACAAATGCAGCTATACAGAGGATGGAGCACTAGTACAAAACTAATTTACACAGTACTGTAAATATACTGTACTGTATGTGTAAGATGTGTGCGCTTCTAGTTTTATGGTCATAATCATAGATCATTATTATCTTTACTATGAAATTCTTAGTCCCAATAAATAAATACATAGGAAAACAAACTCGGTACACATTCTCAGTAGGCCGAAGTAAAAAAGAAAATACAGAATATGACATATAACAATATATCCATTTGACAGAATTAAGGTATAACAATGAGTAGTGCAAATGCTTGTTAAAGTGTCTGCGGTCATGGGAACAGCTCATATTCAGAGAATATCTCTTCACGGTCCTGTAGCTGTCCATTCTGTGCGCTGAAAAAAATAATCTGGTGTTTCTAGGCAGCCCTGGCTCTGTAAATGGGAACACAAACAAAGTGGTGTGGACACCACCCAAATATATCCAAGCCTTGGCAATGTGTGTCCAATTTGAAGGGCAGAGCTTTTGAGGCATTGAAAGAAGAGGTGGTGTTGTTTCCCCAGCATCGCTGACTCCACCTTTACTGTGTGTACGTGGTCAGCAGTTTACTAGCAGGTCTATTCTGACCCCCCTGAGCCTGGATGACCACACCTGTGTTACGTGACCAGCTCAGGTCCTCACTGACAAACCCCCAGGGAGCCCTTTCCACCGCAGATCTTCTCCATGTGGAAGGGGGCGTGGGGGTCATACCAACGCGTGCGGGAGGGGGGTGTGATCCCCCCCCCCGGCGTGTTTGTTGCCGTAGCGGGGGCGGCGGTGGTTTTTCTGTAGCCCGCCAGC
>JAODUE010017130.1:14801-25145 GCA_027564755.1 Amblyopsis hoosieri
GTGGCTTACATCCCACTGCTTCCTGTAGTGGGATGTAAGCCACGCCCAGTTCTTGTATCTGGCAGACGCTGGGCAGGAGGTTGATATCCTGACGCCAGCATGCCAGGGCTCTCACCTCTCGTCCGCAGGCCGAGATGGTCTACACACATGGGGTCATTTGACAATGGTGTTGGATGGGTGTAGGGTCCAGCTGCACAGTGTGGGGTTGATGTGCAGGTGCCTTAGCTTAAAGGCAGACCTACAGACAATAAGCAGCATCTGCATGTATGTGCTCCTCTGGTCCAGGTGGGAGAGAAATGCCATTGCATTGTCTGTGGACCTGTTTGGCCTGTTGGCCAACTAGTGGGGTTATTGGCTTGGGGAGGGATGGCACTATGTGAGATCTGACAACTGCTCAAAAGCACTTCTCAGCCGTAGAAGTGTGACTGGGGGGTGGGGAAGGGGGGAGGTAATGGTTAAGGCAGCGCACATTGGGATAATGTCTGAGTCATTGTTGTCAAATGTGAGAACAGTGGCCACTGTAGGTTTTGTTGAATAGAAATAATGAAGGTTCCCTATTGTACAATTTTAACAAATCCATATGTTACCCAAAAGGGCTTATAAATCTGTTTTAACATTTAGCCAAAATTCAGGTGTGACACAGTGGCTGAATTGTATCTAATTTGCTACCAGTGAAATAGGAAAAAGCCCATAAAGATAGGATGTTACAACTTTGACTGAAAACTGAAATGAAATGTTCAGCTAAGGGAGAGAATTTCTCCAATATTAAGTTATATGGGTTTTAGGGATATTTGTTTAGTATTCAGGCAACAGAGCATTTTTGGACATCACTTATAAAATATAGTGCCTTTATAAAATGATATAGAATAAAAATCAAATGTAAAAACCCAAAAGTCACGATGTGTGTTACAGTAAAAAAAAATTACGTATCAATTTTGACTGTAATTAGGAAGTCCTAACCAAAAAACTGCCTTTCTTTTCTCCATCGCAGGCAGGTTTTGACTAATTTTACCTGTCAACATTTTTGTGAAACAATACATTACATGAAGGAACAAATAGTGTGCCTGTTTGTATTTCTCAGTAATCTAGGCTAAAGTGGCTCATATTGGCTTTACATGAAACTGTACCCAAAAATCAATCCCATAGTGGCACTCTTAACGGGAAGGTGCTACAGTATCAGATGCTATTGATCCACATCAAGGTAATATATTTATAAATGGAGGCTGTTTTGACATTGCAGTGCTGAGGTTGTTATACTGTATTTCCCCATTTACAGTTTTGATTACTACACAGTAGTTCCACTCCTGAATCTAAGATGTAATACTATCGTATATATAGCCTACTACTGTATGTAGCCTACACACACACACACACACACACACACACACACACACACAATATGTACAATGCATGTTTTTCAGCCTTTTTATACTACCTTGTTTCTATAAAGTTCCTCAAATGTAAAATTGTTCTTGGAACAAGTGAAAACATACATTGAAATAGCTTGTTACTGCTGGTCAATGAAAACGTCCCTCATTGTAATTCAACATTCTCTCATAGCAAAAATACTTGTTTGAAAAGACACAACAAGGGAATAGAGGACTTTGTCTGCGTCTGCTATTCAGTATAGCCAAGGCCAGTGCACTGCAGCTGGCAGAACATTGTGTGGTCACCACACTTGGCTGGCCAGCCTAATTAGAATCAATGTCCCGATGGTGGCTTTACTGCTGCTGTGATATCTCCCTGTGAACACAACTTTGCACCACATGCTGGGAGCTGATTGGATGCCAAAACCTGACAGATGCCTGCAGAGGGAGCGGGCAGGTAATTAACCGAAGGCAGTGCAATCAGTGTGATCTTATATGGCCCCAGCTGTGTGTGTGGGGGAGTGCATGATTGGGTGTTTAGAGTAGCTCTCAGCCATGATGCTGTGGTTGTGTATGGTGTCTGCTTTAGTGAAGGTGGGTGATGATCAGTGTTGTGCATGGTGCATGTTATTGTGTGGGTGCCGAGGCTTAATGAGCCCCCTCCCCCCTCCCAATCGCTTCTAAAAGGCCTGATAAATCTTTCCAGTGTAACATTTAAGAGCTGGTCTGCTTGAGAATCGCTTAGTGTCCATATTCACAGTACTTTACAACCCGTTTCCACTGCACCGCCTACAGGGGAATGTATGCCTTTTACAGCTGCATGATGTCTATATCTGCCTTTTATAGAGAGGACAGATTCCAGTTGAGGGACATTTACTGGGGCTCTGCTCAGTGATGTCCTATTCCTCAGCCGTGACTGAATGCACACAGAGCAAATCATATAATTAATTTTAATAGTATGGACCGTAATGGCATCTGCAACAAGGTCTCAGAGATGAGTCACGTTTATATATCAGTATGGCACAACACGCAATGAAAGATCAATTCGAATGAATAGCTAACTTTTTCTCAGCTGGAGTTTAAGTTGGACAGAAAACATTAATGTAATTGTGGACCGGATTTACATGTCGTTTTCTCATCTAAATCCACTGTAAGACATTTACTTACAGCGAGGTAATGTTGCACAACAACGCCATTACCTTGAAGTGAAAAATAGCAAGGAGAATCAATTATTTTAGTAAGAAGGCTCATGGAGCATCAAGCAACAGATAAATCATTTATTTCAAGGTTAGCCAAATGCTCTATTATGCAGAAAATTCTATTCTTAAATGCATGGAAGCAATTAAATCAAGTGTCACAGGCAGGAAAGCATAACATTGTGGCGGAGATGAGAGAGCCCTTCTATCAACTGAACAACAGTTAACTATGATTGTCATTATGCACCAGTACCTCTCACTATACTGGATGAGAACAATTTATAACAGCTAGAAGCAATTTACATTGCACCCATGCACTTCATAAAGAAATATTGCATAGCTTATGTCTGTTTTGCCCTTAATACTAAAACTGTGCTTTGTTTCCGGAAATACTATCCTGCTCTTCTCTACAAAGCACATCAAACAGAAAAGCCCTGTTTTATTCCTCTTTGCTGTGTTCTTCATTGTCCATCTGAACTAACTATAGAACTACAGAACAAGCGCCACGTTGACAGAATGTCTCCAGGGACGTGCCAGTGGCTTGAGAAGGTTGTCACGCACATCGCAGAAAAGACCTCTTGGTATCAAATAACTGCCATCTTGGGTAAACCCTTCTGTCTCCTCTAAACACCTAACCACCACCTTTAAACACTTTACAGTTAGTTACAGAGAAAAGAATCATGCAGCAATGACTTTCTCTTTTTTGCAATGTCTTGGTAGTCACTTTAAGTGGTACATAAAATGGCAAGAAATGCCTGTGCTTCTGTGAAAACTACCACGCTTAAATACGGAGCCTCTGTATCCAACGCATGAAGCCACTGGAAATCTGGTCCTGGGGTCACAGCTGAGAGCCCATTTGTTTTAAACGGGACCCGGTGAAAGCCCTCTTGATGCGCTTGTAGGATAGGCACTGTGTTGAGGTGAGGCTGAGGTTTATTGGGTCTCTGTCGTATTCTGCTGCTTCTGAACTCAGAGTCCCAAATAAAGATGGGTCCAAATAAAGATGGACCCAAGGAATCAGTGAACTGACCAGGACATCTTCAGCTTCCTCAGATTCGTATATGGAAGGTGCTGGAACCAGGAGAAACAACATGCATTATGTAGTTGACTCTTACTTTTTGTTTCTGACATTAATTCATAAATAATTCAATTAATATATATTATATAATATATATATAACACATGTATACAGTAATAGCCAGGTAGGAGCTTTCTTATACAGTAAGAGTCATGAGGTATGCTATGAGGTTTCAATGTGTACAATATATACACCAACAACTAGGTGTCCTTTCTGTTATGAGGCCATTCTGGGACTAAGTGACACAGAAGAATCCTCTAATATTCCACTCGCCTCAAGTGCACTGACCAGCAAACTATTATCAGTGTCACATTACAGCCTTGCTAACAGGCTTGATGCTGGGAAATTGCTGTTCTCATGCGGCTATTTTATAAAGTGCAGTGTCAGGAGGTCATTGTGGCCACACCAGGAAGGTGAAGCCATATCCACATCCTAATCATGCCTACTGTATATTAAATATCGTCCCAGTGCTAATGCTATATCGCTACAAATCTATAAAATTATTCAGATTTCTGAATAGCTGAATTAGACTTTATGATTTGGACATACCGAGGTAATCAATTACCACTCAATTATATGGTATCATATGGTATGGTAAGTATATGGTTTTGTAGTATTATGTTTACAGATGTACATAGTGGTATGCACAGTATTTTCTATCTCTATATAATATAACGGCCATTCTCAATGCGTTACCCTCCCACTACAGCAATGCACTCTTATGCATTATGCATGTTGGGTAAGCATGTTTTATGGGGCTGCTATAAGTACATCAACTTTAATATGTAAATTCTATTCACCATTTTAACAGTGCAGCTAATGTTCATAGCAGTGACCAGTTCACATCTAAATTATTCATCACATCACTTCTTCTCTCATTTAATTCTACCTTGATAAAAGACTACCTTATCAGAGCTTGACACATATTACGGTACTTGGTTACAAAGACACCTCATCAATGTATAAAAGCTAAGGGAGTCACATTGGAACCAAGCTCCCATGGGCTGAGTATGATGGACAGATTTATTGTGGAAATCACTGGCTGGCCAACTCAACCCTTCAGAAATAGGGAGCATTTGTTCGGGTGAGGTTTTTTTCTGCATGGTTTGGGGTATGTAATTAAAACCACTTTCAATCCAGTGATGGATTGTCTAGCAGTAAAACGTCAGAGATAAAAGCTTGCGCTATTGGTTTTGTGGGTTTTATCTCATGTCTTTGGGTTGCAGTGTTCTGCAGGGAAGCATAACAACGACCTCCAGTTATTTTGTCCTCCTGGAACTTCTCTGTGAAAATTAAACTAAAGTGTAGAGCAGTAATAAAGCCATGCCAGACATTCACACCTGATAGCTGCCCACTATAACCACTATCTCTAGTTTGTACTTCTCAGTAATACTACAGCGCACAGTGACATTGTTTAGGCTATTCATAATTTCCTGTCCTTAACTGATAAGCATTGAATTCATTCGTTGTTGCTCAGAAGTTCAACAGTGATCCTGAACATGAGATGAGATACACTAGAAGGACGTTTTGATGTTAATAGTTACAATAATACTGATTCTGTATTTAATTGTGTGCAAATATCAATACCTCAAAAAATCAGGCGCCTTGGAGATCATGTTCTCAAAGTCAGCAAAGGAGAGCTTGCTGTCTCCATCCAGGTCAGCTTCTTCGATGGCCTTGTCACACACAAGGGTGACCTCCTCTGGGGTCAGCTCCCCTTTAGTGAGCTTGTTCAGAGTCTTCTCCAGGTCATCCTTACAAATGAAGTTGTCCCTGTTGTAGTCTGGACCGGACAAGAGCAGAAACTATTGAGCATAGTTACTTAGTACATTTGATTATTATAGTTCAGTCAGGACAACCATAGTCAAAAATAATATTAATTCACATTTGCGAAATAGCTGTTCTGGGAGCTCCCTGTCCTTCCATGTATCTGATCATTGAGATCAGCTGTGGGCTTGCCTGATCTAACGCTATGCTCAATATGTCTCACTTTTTGAGTTCTTATTTATCAATTCTAATGTCTCTATTGACTGTAAATATTGGCAAAGAATGGAATAAAAATAATAATAAAAATCTTTCAGATCTTACACTACTTTAAAGGTGCTCTATGTACTGTATAAAATTACCATATTATCCAAACCATTAGGGGTCAGCATTTCACCATAATATTGTGGCGTCATTAGTTCACCCTCAGTTATTTCCAATTTCTCAGTCAATTCGCTTATGTTTCCACACACATAGTCTAATTGTAAGGCCAATGCAGATAGACGAAACACACAAAGAATCTCTGGCATACATATTCATATAATTCTTAAAATGAATGCGTGGAAGGTGGTTTTCAGAGATCGTTGTGAATATGACCACGGGTGAGTGAGTGAGTGATATAGGTATAATGGTGGACAAAGAATAGTCAACCAATGATGTACAGTAGGGATGTATGTAGGCATATGACATGATCCTACTATTAATAAACTAAACTTGTCATCGTAAGCGTTTTTTTTTTCCTTCCGGAATGCAGCCCGTCATTTTACTTCCTCGTTGACACTGGCAATATGCAACACGCCTCCCGCGAGCAATACAAGTTACCTCAGCGACAGCTCGTCTGAGATTGGCCGATTTATGCAGCTGAGTGAGCCGACAGTGTGGGCTGATTACTGTCTCCCTTCATTTTCTAAATGTTGAAAATGCTGACCTGGCGTCTCGGTAGTCCTACTGCCCGGTAGGCTACTGCCGCATGCAAGTTGATTACCGTCTCCCTCACTTGGCATTGACGATGGTCTAAACGTGTTCTCTTTTTTTTTTTACTTTGACAATTAGCTGCCTTGGAGTGCTCATTTCTTCTCATTTTCCCACACCTCCCGTTTCTCACCTTCTAATTTTATTTGGAGAATAAACTTAAACGTAAAAGCGGTAAATAAATATTCATCGGTTGCACTTCTGTAGTTATTTGTTGTTTATAAACCTCTGTAATGTGCATTGTTGAGATATTGACGGGGTTTCGGCAAACCTCCCCCTCTTTTGGATTTTGGATCGGTCCAGTAAAATTGTTACATTGTATTCAGGCCAAGCAGAACTACAGAATATCTTTTGTTTGTCTTCATTTTTTGCACGGTGGGCCTATAGGCTACTACACGGTTGTAGCATTGACCGGCAGTTTGGGAAATCCCCAGATACTCCCAGCCAGTCCGACCCTGTTTGCAGACCTAGTTTATAGTTTAATCTGGTATTGTTATAAATATTTGGTGTAAACGCAAAAGAAAAAGAGAAAAACACTCCCCACAAGAGAAGTACATAGAGGAATTTGACATATCATCAATACTGACATTTCTTATAACTCTTTTGATAATTTTTATTGTTTTTTGTAATGGTTTAAACTAAACATATTACACGTACCACCTTTAATTAAACATTACTATTTGAGAACCTCAATGGTCAATGATTTTACATTTTAAATTTTTGCTTATTGCAAAATCATTAAAGTAAACTCAATGAGTGTACTTGTATGATACCCTCACTCCCCAGAACCGCACATCTGACTGGTGGATAATTTCCTCGGCAGTGACTATATTGGGGGTTAGACAAAGGTTTGAGCTTTCAGTGGGTGCCGTATTGCCGACATGTTATCGCTATCTGATATTTTCTATTTGCTATTCACGACTTGGCCAAATATATTTGAATGTAAAAGGGAATTCATTTGCAATTAAATTACCTGTTTAAATAAAGTCCCATATGGATACTTTAGAAACAGGTGGTCTTTGCTAGAAGGGCTATAACCTCACCGTATATCTTGAAGGCGTATAATGTCTTGAGCTCTCGTGGAGAAGTCTCACACAGCGCAGAGAACATATCAACAAAATCGTTGAAACTCAGGTTCCCTTGGGCATCCTCAGAAAATGTCTCCACGATACGATGTCTAAAAGGATTCTCCTATAACAATAAGACAAACAAGACAATAAAATCATGCAGAATATAACAATATATCCCTGAGACTTCACCTGTTTTTATGACAACTAAACAAGGTCATTATTAACCAATACATATAACAAAACATATACATAAAACAAATAGCCGTAAGGTTTTCCTAGCATTACACTCTGACACATGCAGTTTATGGAGGAAGAAATTACAAGCAGATGTTAGGGTGTTGTACACACTTTCCTATATATTCTTCATAAGGTTTTTTTTGACTACATACTGTACTATGTTGAGTTTTGTAAATGATGCCTCAGATATTTACAATATATTAGCATCTCTAAGTCCTAAGATAGGGGCCATGTCGTTGTGTTTTATTGTTCACCCAGTTAGTCAATCACAGTCAATTAATTACCCAGTCATCTTTGATACTTGATACTCATTATAAATGACCCTCTACTCTACCCCAGTGTTCAATAAGGCTTACTATGCTAAGCTAATTAATTCAGATGGCTGTGGAAATGAATGGTGTAATAATTTACAGCAATGACAGGATGGCCTTTAGAGACAGTTTGGCTCTGCTCATTGTCAGCAAATCATTATTCACGTCTTTGTCTGGCTCTGCTAGTCTACTTCCTATGAGCAAGAAAGGTTTTAGTAAGAAGATTACAATTAATCAGTTTTATAACTGCAAGTGTGTTTATATCATAATATAGATGTATATATAGACATATACCCTTCAATGTAAATCTAATCGTTTGAGGTGCTGTTTAATGGTGCTCTATACTAGTGGTATTCAACCCTGGTCCTGGGGATCTACTGCCCTGCATGTTTATATGTTTTACTGCTCCAACACATCTGATGTGTTGGAGTAGGAAGACGTCTAAAACATTGTTTCCCAAACCTAGTCTCAGCATCTCTGTCCTTTAGCTCTATGTCACATACACTAGCATCACCTTCCTAAAATAATGGCCTGTGTCATTTTTTCAGTTTTTTCCAGAAAACTGAACCAAATGTGGCCATTACACTACAGGGGTAAAACAGATTGCAGGATCTGTTCAACTGAGGTTGTAGGCGATTTTACCAGAGGTGGCCAGCATCATGAGGAGATGATTTAGTCAAACGAAAATCACTTTGGTCAAAACATGAGTTAGGTGTAACATTCACCGTTACCAGGGCTGCATGCTCCTGCCTCAGGTTACCAGACGTTCACTTCCCCAGTGCTCCCTGTCTCACGGGTGTTCACACTGATTGTTTATTGTTTGCACCTGTGGGTTTTGTATGTGCATTTAGGTTGGGGTTTGTCTTTTGTTCTTTGTCCGTTATTGTTTCGTGTTTGCTGTTGTTCAGTGTTTTTCCATATTAAAATATATTATTTAATCACTAACCTGTGCCTGGTTCCTGCCCTTCCCGCTCCCAGATATTACATTAGGACATTATTTTAGGAAGGTGACAATAAGCACCTCTTTGCTGAACGTCTCAAACATACTGTATACCCTTGTAAGCTTGACTGACTTAGTTTCCAGAAGTGAGAACGTCTATATTAATTGTCTGTTAGCATTGTCACTCAAGAAGTATATATCTGTAATTCCGGTGCAACGATAATGCAGTGCTTAATTTCAGTTGTTACAGTAGGCCTACATTTATTTTAAGCAGTAACCGTAGTCTACAGTAGCCTACATATAACAGATAATATCTGAAAACCAGGCTCGTGTTGGTAAGTTTCTCAACAAATTCCTCTGTATAAGTTTAAAGTCCGACTTTGTAATTGAGTAGTTAGTCGTTGTGCATGTTAATTAAAATACCTCTCCTGTCAAGTAGGTGGATCTCGACAGCTAGCCAGCGCTGTGTCCCTTTACATATTAAAGGCAGGGTCCGTCATTGTTGTTAACTTCGAGCTCAAATCAAAACGGTATCGCTCCACGGTCCTCCGGAGCTGCCTCACACATCGAAATGCATTGTGAAGCAAAGCGTAGTGCTACAGTTTTGTTGATACGAGCAGTCTTTGCCACGTTGTTTATGTTACCATTTACGGAAACAGGGCTGTGTAGAAGTATCGGATTGTTTTTCAACATGCACAGATAACGGTAAAATAGCGAAATGCGAGGAGATATTTGTTGCATTTGACAAAGAGTGTATTCGCTTACATTTAGATTGCAATAGCTGACTATACCGTTAAAGAACCCTGGTCCTGGGAACCCAATGCCCTGCATGTTTTAGATGTCTCCCTGCTTCAACACACCTGATTCAAATGAATGGGTTATCAGACTTCTGCAGAGATTATTAACGATTCATTCATCACAAATCAAGGGCTAAGGATTAGAACAAGACAATTGAGACATGTTGTAGAACAGCGGTTCTCAAACTGTGGGTGGGAGGTGGGTCACTGAGTGGGTCGAAAATTGCAATATCAATGAAAGGCTTCCGTGCTTTACTATTGTGTTGTTCATGACAAAATAGCTTGTTCCTGATTGGATGACATCCTATTTAGTGCACACCATAGATTCTGGAGCACTCTCCTCAAATATTTGGCGCACGCACGCTCACACACACACACACAAACACACACACTGGTATCGCATTAGCTAAAATTTATACGTTTTTGAAAATGATGTTACCGGTACTTGGTGTTTAGTGGGTCTCTAAATAGATTAGTCTTCTCTATGTGAATGTAATGGCATATTTTTACTTAATCTTATATATTACTTTTGCTATGTATAGGTCTTGTTTATGATCTGGGATTTGCCTTTCGTGTGCTTTCCCAGAGACTCTTTATATGACCTTTTCACTT
>JAODUE010017141.1:0-49662 GCA_027564755.1 Amblyopsis hoosieri
CCCATCCTGTTGGACATCCCCCAGAGCCCAACTTAATGTTGGTCCTCCCCCTGAGCCCCCCAAATCATGTTTGCCCGCCCCCAGTGCCCAACATCATGTTGGACAGCCCCCAGAGCCCCCCACATCATGTTGGACAGCTATCCCCCTGACCTTTGTCCAGCCAGTGTTTGACATCAGCCTCGCTGGTGTAGATTGCTTCCCGGGCCTCGCTGCACATGTTGCGGACGTGAGAGCTCAGCTGCCAGGCCCGGCTCAGGTTGACGGCCACGCCCATGCCGAGCTGCTCCAGTCCTCGCCGCTCCTCCGCCACGCGAATGGCCTGCGGGTTTTTCTGAGCAGAGAACGACAACGTTCATACGCCCGTAGTGCAGATTTCATTTGGTTAATTATTCTCTTGCACATCAAATCCCAAAGTAATCTCAACCAATGTTCTTCAAGTAATCCTCATAACAAGCCAATCAACACCTCAACAACACAATAAAAAATAAATAAAAACTGTGCAAACCAGGTTTGGGTATTTCAATAACACTCCTAAAATCATGATAATCCCACTGTCTGGAATACATATCAATTAAACTATATAACTCAGAATAGTCATTACAAAATATTTCTTAGTTACCATAGCTACTTCGGTGGCTTACCTGTCGGAGTCTGGCCATGGACTCACTGGGGATGATCTCATTGCGGCTCAGACGAGAGATGAAGCAGAGGGCTTGGTACTGGTTCTGCCCTCGTTCTAGCTCGCCCAGGATGAGCGCTCGGAAAACCTTCACATCCTGCAGCCAACAGACACGGTAGGAATAGAGTTGAGTGATTGGAACAAGAACGCTTCGTTACAAGCGAATGCTCATGTGGTTGTATAATTTTTGTCTGCGGGCCTGGACAGTGTTGTCAGAATTACACGGAAAAGAGGAAGTTAACATTTGAAATGTTGGGAGAATTCACCAAAAACCTGTTGCTGTTGGCAAGGAGGCGGTCTGCCGGCAGCTCCAAGGCCATGAAGCGTTCTGTGAGGGGGTGTGCAAAGCATTGTGGGAAGCTACAGCGGCATGCAAAGGAGGGCCGCAGACCTGTGCTCCCATTTATCTGAACCGAACCAACCCCCGCCACCCTCCCCCACCCCTGCTCCCTCTGGGCCATACACTCCCCGTTTGTCCAGAACAGCCGCCTCTGCTTTTCACACACTCCTCTGAACCAGACAGGCTGCAGAGGAGAGGCAACTTCAAGGCCTTTCCCTCCCAGAAGGAACTCTTGGACAACGGAGATAAACAGGACAGAGAGAACGGTTTGTTTTCTTACAAATTCGCTCTCGAACCAGACTGTCGGAGAACTGTACAGTGAGAAAAAAAGAAAAAATAAAAGAAAAAAAATGACAAAAAAAAACTAAAACAAACACAACCTTCCTTGTTTTTAAATACAATAGTGCTGCACAATAGTGGGGTCTGTGTTAATCTGAGAAAAGGTAGTGTGAAACATATGTTCAAGCATGCCTTAACACAAGACATTCCCTGCACATACATTGTCTGTATTAATACTCAGTATTGCACATTAAAGCGATACTCCATGATTTGTGTCAAATTAGGACATTGACCATTTAAACATTACTGTGGTCTTCCAAGGAGCGGAACATCGCTACGCAGATATAAACAGATTGGACCGTTATAATAACCAACGTGAGATGACCCGCAATAACACAAAGTGACCCATATTCATACGGTGTAATAATTCTAATAGTGCTAGTCCAAAAAGGGTTTGTAGCGATTAAAGAGCCTTGTCAAGAGTATGCAGGCATGAAGATATCACATTTATCAGTGACAGACCACAGGAGTTGTGGCAGAAAGGCAGGAAGAACAACAAGAATAGAGACGTGGTTTAATAAGAGTCACACAAGGCAATGACCAAGACCTCCCAGAATGCAATGTGTGCATGCGCGTGTGGCAGAGAGAGAAAAGGAAGGGGGAGGGGGGGGTTCCTGTCAGACATGTATTTGCCCAAGGGCTCTCTGGGTAATTACAGAGGTGCAGGTTAGCTATAGCTCCATCAACCATGCTCCTCTGGAAGCTAGTCGATGCCACACTGAAGACACTACCTTCTTCTCTGTATGTGTGTGTATGTGCATGTGCATGCCAACTTCACGCACTTTTGATATAACTCAGCAGTATGACACCTTTGCAGTGGTGCCATTGAACACCATGTAACTCATCAAGTAGCAAACAGGTAGCAGTGGATTAACAACAAACATCTCTGGTTGTCAACAAAAGGATTTCATGCTTCAACACTGAATGCACACATGACTAAAAATATATGACTAACCAGAACAGATGCCTCTGCAATCTGTCTTCTGCTGCATATCATTTTCAGTTTGAATTGCAAAAGATATAGGTGAATGAATGACATCTTTTACCTGGTTAAATAAAGGAGTATGTATGTATGATCTGCTATATGTACAAACCCTCTTCTACTGTAGTTCTGCTTATTTGGCAAAAAGATAAAAGATCAAGCCTTACACATACACACACAGTGAGAGTCAAACCAAAATAGTATATAAAGTATAGTATACAAAGTATAAAAATGACAGGGTGTATTATCAAATTATCAACAAAAAATGAACACCAATCTGATCAAACACCTTTGTTTTGTTCTTGAATGATTTCCCGAAACCACTGACTGGAAGATGCGGGTATGAGGATAATGCCCTCTAAGATATTTTGTTCTATTCCATAGACAACTGATAAGAATAACTGGTTTAAATTCAAAGTAATATTGTATTAAAACTGATTTTATTTCAGAAACCTTAAAGAGCAAAGCATTTCACCTTCTAAAAAGCCGTATGAATAAGGGGTTGTCAACACTGCAGCTAGTATGTTGCAGGAAGGTTTCAAGTTCAAAGCAGGCCATTGTAAAATTATTATAGCCTTGGCTCATTTCAGTTTCAACAGATTTGTGTAAATATCAGCAAAGTTATAAATACTCCCAACGAGAAGAGATTCCACATCATTGCTCCATGACACTAGGAAGAAATACCCTCTGGAAGACAAGCCATCACTGGCAAAAAGCCAAACACAAGTGTGCATTCATGCAACCTGACTTGAAGACCCGCTTAACTGGCAAGGGCTAGGCAACAGTTTCATGAGTGGTTACCTACGGTAGACCAGATTATTTGCCGTACACAAAAGCCTATTCAGACACTCAAATGGTGCCATTTACAGTGAACATTCTCTAGCTGTAGTTAGGCTGCTGCTAACATAATACTTTGCAGCATATACTTTCATTAGCTCTTATCTTGTGGGTCCGCCAGAACATTACTGGCAGTTAATCAAGCTGAGAAGCCAAAACATTTGATTCCTCATAAAAAAGATATATGAATAAAAATAAAAAAGGGATACGCTACAACCCCTGGTTTTCTATGAAGGTCTCTTCACAGAAATATAATAAAAGTGTTCAGACCGAAACCACAATACCAACGTCCACGGTTTTGTGTCGCAGTTCCGGAAGACATAACCACGGTCACACTCGCACCCAATGGCAGGTACAGCCTGTTGAGCTGTATATGTTGCTACTGTAGCAACACAAATTTTTCATTTCACAATTAATACTAGATTAGAAACGGAGCCGTTCTGTAGTTATAAATACACAACACCAAACGACGTATATGTGTTCACATTCATGGATTAAGTGGTTTTGGTTGTCATTGTCTAAGTATTACAAATTATTGATTTAAAAAAGGTGTCCAATTTAAGCATGAATATAGCAGCAAACAACTTCTGTTTTCTATGTAAGGATACAGCGGAAATATCGAAACAAATTCTTTCTTTGTTTACAAAGGCTAGCGAGCTGGCGCTGTTAGCATAGCATACCGCATGCGTTGCACCTGGATATGTTTTGCTGAGAAGCTGGTGTGATTAGTGTGACATCTAGTGGCAGAAAAGTATAGAATAAGTAAATATAAATTCTATAGTCCACAGAGCGAACGTTTTAAACTGCAAAAAAGCCCAGTTTTCACCCCTCAAGAAAAAATAAATACCATGAACCGAACCAAACCGTAGCTCAAAAACCGTGTATTTGGCGAACCGTTACACCCCTAGTAGTAGGTACACTCGAGTGCATTGTTGAACACACGCACGCACACATGCATGCTGTCCTGAGGAGAGAGGGCCTTTCCTGTTTTGTAATCCCTTCTAAAACCATGTGTGTTGATAAGGTTGACGACTGCCTGGAAAAGTCAGCTGAGTCATTTGGAATAGGTGTGTGGGTGTATGTTACATTAACGGGTCTTTTGCAATATTCCTGTATGACAAATTAGGTTGAAATACACAATAAAGTGTCAAGAGTTAAATCCAAAAGATACTTTGAAAATGAATAAGCTTATAAAATCATTATAAAACAATAGATTGCATGCAGAATCTCTCTCTGACAATATACACTATAATGTAGTGTATCTTCAATCAAAAAGTGCATACTGGGATTAAAGTTGTATGAAAGGAGGTGAAAGACAGATCTGACAAAAAGTAATAGCCTGGTATAACAAGACCCGAAATTAATTTTGTGAATAGTGTCTGGAATCTCCAATGGCGATTGTTTCCAGTTGACAAAAAGTGCATTAGCTTACATTTAGCTTGCGATAGCCGACTTTACCTTTAAACGTCATTGCACATTGACCACTACTAATGGTCCACCATCCAGAGCGGCTGAGAACGCTGATGTGAAGCTAATGTAAACAGGGTTTCCAGACTAATCTCTGTGAAAATGTAGCAGAGAGCAAGTCGGGCAAAGCCAGGCTGTTTATTTTAAGACTAAAATAAAATAAAATAAAAACAACAAGGACATTTCTATGTGACACCAAACTTTTGTACAATAGTGAAGAGAGCAATTATCTTAAACTTTGAGAATTTTCATTCAGGAAATAAATAAGAAACAACCATTGAGTGGTAATTAGAGAGGAAATTAGTAAAGTAAGAAAGAAATACCTGCATACACCTACACCAGTGGACAAAACCATTTGTATTTTCATATTCAGCAGATTATATAAACAACTGTTTGACAACTGACCAGCATGGCCTGGGTATTAAAAAGAGTGATCAAAGCCCTGCATTCAAGCAGTTATAAACATGCCTGAAATGTTAACACTGAAAAATTGGGTAGTTTAACCAAAGTAACGGACCGCAAGTACAATTACAGGATTGTCAATCCTATAGTGCAGACATCCTGCCAAAGGATCGTGGGTTCGAGGCCGGGAGTTAGTTCAAGGATGCTTACAGGTAGGCTAAGTGCCTATATCTGCACACCATATCATGTAACACTGATTGTTCCAATTGTATAACATTAAAGAGGCCACTAAATTACTTGGCATGGTTAATTATTCTCGAGAACACTTGTTAACTTAGAAAAGTCAACAATATAACTCCGCGTCATACATTGAAACGCATTGTGAGAAAAGCGTAGTACTTCGGGTTTGTTGCTGTGAGCGGTGTTCGCCACTTTGTTTATGTTCCTATTTACGGTGCCAGGGCTGTGCAGAAGTATCTAATTATTTTTTAGAGTTAAGAGTTCAAACATCAACAAGCTTTCTCCAGGATGACTGACTATCTTTAGAACAACTAGGCTAAGCTGTTCTCACGTAAATAAATAGCTGGAACAAAGTGCTTCCCACCAAAACGTGCGTGATCTAAACATAATATAATATTTGGCAGTTCTCCTGCAAGTGTTAGTAGGACACAACTAGTTAAATGTTTATTTTCTGATAAGATTCCCAATGCATTTTCACCCATCAAGAAATAAAAGTTGGCCAGAATTTAAGATAATAGGAGGGAAAACATAAAACGTTCCACAAATCTTTCTTCCTCCTCAGAACAGCAATATTAAAGTACGACAGCTTAGAATAAGGAAGTGTACAGTCAAAACAAGTAGGGTACATTTAAAGCTGCTATGCTACCTGCAATCATGGAGTCTAGGCTAGTCTGTTAAATGTGTTTGGTCTTGATGTCAGAACCTGCAGCAAAGGTGAGATTTGGAATCATGAACTCATATTGGTCCACTGTTATCTGCCGTCTTAAAGCAATATAAATAAATAAAAGCAAGCAAGAGAAGAAGAAAAAATGTGTAAAAAATTAAAATAAAAAAAGGCATTTGCAGCCAAAACCAACTATAAATCTCCATTTAATAATGCCACAGCATCAACGTAGCATCTCAAATCATTTGACTGTGGGAAAGGTTTAGTGGTTGTCATGGAGGCTGCTGGTCTCACTCCCTCCTGCCTGGGGAAGACTGGGAATTGGGAGGCTTTTCATTATCAGAAGCGTTGAGAAGCCAACATCTGTCTAGTTGGTGGGACCAGGATAAAGAATAAAGACATCAACCATGGACCGGGGAGCCGAGGGGCCACGGGAGGCCAAAGGGGGCAACGAAAAGCACAGAAAAAGCCAGGCTTCTTGGATATAGATTTGTCAGGTAACAAAAGTCAGCAGATAAACGCTTTTTGAGATGGAATAATCTTAAAAGAAAAAAAAGAAAAAAAGTATATGGTTCATCCTTGTGAATGTAACAAAATAACATATTTTCAATATTATGTCAAAAATATGTATACATAATTTTGATAGAAAACCAAAATGTAGAATCCCCACTTTTATACTTGGCATACAAATATGCCTCAAGAAAAAAATACTTTCACAACACCTTTATTTTTCAGGACAGCCAAGATGAAATCCCTTGCTCGTGCAAGTCAAGGTAGATGTCTCCGGTGCATGGAATGGTTTTGTTTTATTATGCAATATCATGCCTATCTTGAGAGAAATATAGTGGAGGACTTCCAAGGTAAGTCTTGCATCACTAACAGTCAAAAGAAATCTGAAATTATTAGATTTGAGGCTCATCAAAACAACATGGGATTTATTTATTATAAAGGGTAAAGCTTTCCAGTCAGTCAGTTACTCTTAAGTTACCCCAATGAGTTAATTGACTGCTAGTCACTTGTAGAACACAACAGAAAGTACCACAACGCTTCACATGATGCCATAATCAAGCAGGTCCACATTGTTATCTGAAACAACAGGCTTTTCCTGGAATAAGGTGACACACGGCCCCTGAAATGGCTTTACAAGTTTGTGCAAGTGACAAAATACAGTAGGATGGGTGGGAAACAAGGTGTGGCAGTAAATGGGAGCATGCTCAGTCCAACTGACTGCACTGATTTGGATTAACATAAGAAGAATAAGACACATTTGCTTCTATTGGTGCAAAATTATATAATATATATACATAAATATAGTGTGATGCGAGATAGATATAATTTTTTTTAAATCATCATCATCATCATTAAAAACGAGGCAAGAAAGCATGTCATCTACATAGCAGAAGACAACAAGCATGATCGTTCTTGTCAAAGGTCACGTTTTTAGCCTAGTTGGCCCCGTTTCCCTGTGAAAGCACTAGGGATGGGCACCAGCCAGAATGGGTCACAGATACATCCCAAAGGGAGGGCTCTCAGAAAGCCCAACCAGCTTGTGCCCCACCCATAGTTGTATGGTCCCACCCCCAACGTTTACTACACTGCTTACTTTGCACTCTAAAGTGGGTGTGCGAAGAATGTCAAATTCATTTTGTGAGAGCAAGCTTATTGTTGGGGGCATTAACAATGCCTCCTCCACACTTTGAAGAAGAGATATACAGTAGATTGTGATGGCTTTGGGGCACACAAAGCCCAGAATAAAACATGATCAGGTTTTATAAGGCTGATATGAGAGAATAAGAGAATTAATAGGATGGTGCTCATTCACACTATTGTTTATAGTGAAAGCCCCGGTCATTTACACCCAATATCCCGCCATCATGTTAAAGTAGCTTCTCGGCATCTGGTCCTCACTTGAGAAGATCCTGTTAAATCTGACACATACCACTGAATAAATAAAATTAAAATAAAAGAATAATGAAATGAGTATGATTTTCTCAGATGATGAAGGGACATATAGCAGAAGGAACTATACAATATGACTTGCTGTGTGAATTATGGGTGCCTGAATGGTCAATCAAAAACAAATAACGTGGTTTACCACGACTGAATATCCACTTCCTGTCCCGCTATTTTAAAATCATTAGTTCAGTATCTTAGTTTCTTAATTTAAATGTAATGTGCTGGCATATTTGCAGCTGTTACATTCAGAGTGAAGCAGAAATACAAAAAATTTTCAAGATCCATCTTCTCCAAAACAGGAGCCAATGACAAAACATTATGTTACACTGACCCCTTCCCCACCAACTTTTGGAATAATTTCATCTAAATCATTGCAAATATCATATAGTCACATGTCATAGCAGCACCTAAGAGATTGAGATTAATCTTTCATTAATTTGTCTTGTGTCCACATGCCTATTGAGCAACCTTCATCATGAGTCATTGAAGATGGTATAGATAAGGTTGAACATTTCTCACAACACAAGCCAACTCATCACAGGAAACATACGAAGCAAACGTCTTCTTGATTATAAAATGAGATTATAATAATAGAAGCGCATTTCCCTAACTGTAAAATGCAACTGTACAAGACTGCTGTCTGCTGAGTCCAAATGTGTTGACAAAATATAAAATGATTCCAAATGAAAGAAAGACTGCATCATGGCCCCCTTGAAGAATAAAACATGCATAGACACGAGGGAAACTATTACCAGTCGTTAAGATCTGTCCGTAAAACGCATTATTTTTTAAAGGGATGTTGAATCTGAACAAAAACCAAACCTTATTCTTGCCTGCGTTGAAGCTCCCGCTAGTCGCTTCCCTGTGCTTCACCGTACAATAAATTATGTATGGCAGCTGGAAGTGACAGCTCATCCAACTTTCCATAAATCTTTGGAGATACTGCTACAACAGCCGGATGAATACCACATGGAGGAAGAATGAGCACAAGGAGTGTGTGTGTGTGTGTGTGTGTGTGTGTGTGTGGGGGGGGGCGAGAGAGCGATACTAAGACTAACCTAAGCGTGGAACAACAGATAAATCAGGTAGCGGAAAAGTAGAGGTTCAATTTGCTTTATGCAAATAAACCAAACCAAATGCATGTGCACCAGTGAAGAGCAAGGGACACAGTAAGAGAGAGGTAGGGCTTGTAGCCTATAGCCTATAGGTTAGTATCTGCAAACCAAATCAGTGTGTCTCTTTATCTTGGTCTTCCACAAATGATTGTAGGTGATGGCTTCTTCCCTTTCAACTCTAAATGAGCTGTTTTGGTTAGTGAACCAGATGTCCAGATCAAATAGGTCAGGCATGCCCACTTAATCCTTGAAATCTCCCCCTTCACATCTCACCAGTCTGTTAGCTTCTGTATGACGGCAACCATCACAGACTCATACCTTACTATGAAACACTATTGGTTCCCCCATATACTTATTATCAGAAGTTGCATTACCACGCCTTAGATGCGTTATTGTTTCACAAACCTTTAACGTTTCTATTTACCTTTATGTGATGGTGGTCAAGCATGCAGTGAGTGTGATACTTGATAGTTTACTACTTTTAGAAGAATGCTAAATATGGCCACCGATGGCCTCTGCACTGGACACATGAGCAGTGTTTTGGGGGTTAAGGCTCATAGGGGTCAGTCGGCATCTACATCGGAGGGAGTAGCCACAACCTTCTTGGTTCATGGTCCCACTGATATGGTTTATAGTAATTAATGTGCCTCCATTTACTTGGCTTTAAATGTATTTGTGTGTGTGTGTGTTCGTGGCTTTATCTTTTTAGTTTAATGAATAGTGGGATGTTTCACGTTAAGATTCAGATCTACCCATGTCCTGAGGCAATCATTTAGTCTAACTAAAAATTCCATTGCAGATAACAGGCTTCAGAATTAAAATGGGACCTTATCAGACTATTTAAACCCATTTGTTAAAGTAGGCCTATTGACATATCATGCATTTGTATAAGAGTTATTCCACACACATGCAGACAGACGTAGGCTAAATATCCTTGGCATAATGTCATGGACTTCTAGAACTACTAAAGTTGATAGGCCTATTGTAGTCTTCTACATATTGTGAGATGTCACAAATGTGGCATTGTGAAATCTTACAATAGGACAATCGTCACATTCATTTTGTTGGTAGAAACATAATGCGTAATATCGTTTAACCTGAATTAAAAAATGTAATTAATAAATAGCCTAAATAAAATAAATCACCTCACCTGTTTGAAGTCAGCGACAAAAGTGACGAGCGTGCCATCTCCTTGTTTGAACTCAAGTGATATAGAGTCTCTTTCACTGTCTGCTTCCAGAACCTCTTCTGTGACCAATCCGTCGGCGAGACGAACTCGAACCCGAAGTTCTGAAGCGAGTCCAAATGTTATCAGCGGCACCAGTGCGCAAAGTGATATGAATATCCAAACACTCGGAAACATTCCAAAAGTTGCAAATCTGAACCAAACCGAGAAAAAATTTTGGGGAAATCCAACGATCTGCACTCATAATATAATCTAAATAAGTTGTTGCATTTCACAAAGTTTATAGCGTCTAGTCAATCTTCGACTGAACATTACGCGTTCTTCTTCCATAGCCTACATTTACGTTCTCACAAAGTTGTCCCGGGTGACAGACTGGCAGTATTTTTATTTTTAAGAATGATCATGGGTACAAGAGTAAATCGGGTCGACAGTGCGACTGAAATCACAGATTTTCAATCCTATAACCTACCATCCAGGTTTCTTTTCCACGATTCCGCAATTTAACTCGTTACGCTTAGCATCACACGCGATTCGCTTTCCTCGTACCTAATAGCCTACACAGTTAATAGCACGTTGCTTCTCCTTCTGCTTTGTGTTGATATTCTCGTGTCTTTTTCGTCTACAATTCATTCAGTCCCGTCACTTCCTATCCGTAGGAATCCCAATGCTCGGCTGGCCTCTAAACTTTCAGTTGTGTGGTGTGATGTAGTAAACTCTTAAAGACATACCACCCTCAGAAACGTGCCCATCCCCCTATAGGCTCATGTGATCCCTCACACCGACAAACATGCACAGCCAATTACAGCCATGGTGTTTTGCTCCTCAAATGATAGTTTGGGTGATGCTGTTGTTGTCTGTAGATTTATTAGATTGGAAGGTATGCTGTCATGTTTACCATATACTTGAAACCCACATTGATTCTTTTGAACTATTGTTACTTATTTATGCAAAGTAATACTGTAACTTGATGACGTTAATCTTTAAAATTAAATTATGAAATGTTTCAAATGTTACCCCATTGATCACATTTTTAAAATGTTACCCCATTAAGTGAAAGCACGCTATAATGATACCGTCTGAAGGAAAGGGGTTTATTCTCTTGTACAGTATGGTTATTTCCAATATCACCCTCAAGGTACAGTATAGGTGCCAAAGACCCACCACGCAGAGAAACCGCTGTGTGCAGACAGTGTCTGAGAAAATACTTCAATGCCACATAAAAATGCAGATTAGCAGTGTGTGGAGGTATAGTGTGACATGATCCTGCAGATGGCTTATCTTTATTGGTTGGGGAGCATCACACTGGGTGGGCCAAGCCTAGAACTTGTGACCCTGGGCAATGACAGCACTTGAGCGATGCAGAGAGCCAGTGAAGGGTAAAACAAACAGGGAGACTATAAAGCAGGAGCAAACACTAGTAGCTAGGGCCTACACGCTGGGGCCCCCGGACCCCGATAGTTTGGAGGAGTGGAGGAACTCAGGCAAATAGGCCCTTTTGTGATGAAACGTCAATCTGTAAACATTTCAGACTATGTCTTACTTAGGGAGTCAGGGGATAGTGCAGCCAAGTTGAGCAGAGACATAGAGTCAGCAAAAGACAGTTTATATCTGTGTTTAGTTTGTTTTATGGAATGAAATTAGTTTTTTACTTAATTTCATAATACAAGTGTAAATATGAACACACCTGAAAAATATATGGATATTTTCCAAAACTAGACTATAAATAACATTTAGAAATCATACATCCCTCTGACATGTAACCCATTGTTTTGATTTTCAACATTATGTATATTATTTGAGTTAAAGCCAGCACATATATGTATCCAAATGATAAGATCCAAAGTGCAGTTGTTCACTGAGGCTGTTTGCCTGCATTCAGGAAGATAGCCAGGCTGTAGTGTACAAAGCATGTTTATGATTAACTAGCAATTCAGTCATCCTGCAGTAATTATGAATGCAGACAGGAGACTATTGGAGACTAGGTGAAATCCATACTGTATTAGCCTGTTATAAAACATTGGGGGAAGCAAAGACATACATCCATTCCCATGCACCCGTTCAGTTATTTTGTATTAGTTTGTTTTTAAATATCTGAAGACAAAGCAACAACAGCTTCGCTTATTTGTGCACAACCTTATATGTGTTTGCAACATATTCTTTTTTTTTTCAGTGACAACATGGTTTGACTTTAACTACTGTAATGTATGATAATCACCTCAATGAAAGCAAAGCTGCTTGTTTAACAATCAATTCCCTATCCTGAATCTTGTTCTTGATTTTAGAATTCTGGGGTTAAAATCTTCCACTGAATGTGCCCAGTTCACAAGGATAGAATATGTTGTCATTCTGAAGGCATAAACTGTGAACTAGGCAATACTACAGCCATGTCTAGCCAGTGTCTCATAAAATGCACAAAAACACCTTTTGTCAAACATACACCACAGCTGAAAAATGTCCCTTTATCTAAAATCTGTACTCTAAATAATGTCATTTTTTGATTTGTGCAATATTGTGATATACTGTATACTGTATGTGCAATATTGTGCAATTATAGCTATTTGAACACAAATAGTTATAACACCAACCACGCAAACACACTTGCATAATAAACATTTTTCCAATAATAATTTTTGACAATTGTCCAATAAGCAATAAAAGCAAAGCTGTCTTATCGTTTATTATTATAATGTACATGCATTGACTAAGTATAGCTACTCATACAAGAGGTAATCTTTGCTCAAAAACAGCTTTGCTTTCAGCGCAGGATTACTGTAAAAGCTCATAACAGAGAGAAAATATTTGCACTGTGGGTTGATCAACATTCAGATGGGTAACCCAGCTCTCTTTTAAAACCCCTAATTCCTCTTGTTTGCCCTCCCGTTTTCCCTACATAACAAGTGAGCTTAGAGCAAACCTGGTGGACCAATCCAAATGCACCATTCCAGAAACCCTCCTATTAAGTAGCAGGTCATTGTACTGGTGGAACATGAGGTCAAGCTCTGTGCTTGGTTTATGGCTGATCTTTCCTCCAGACAGAAGTGCAATATGTGTCTATGTTCCTGTGTGCACAAAGAACAGTGTCTACAGTGTGTCTCTCTGCGTTTTTATGTGTTTAACACAAAGCTCCTAGAGGCAGAATACAAGCTGCCTTCCTGTCTGTGATGATATTTTCTCTCCGTCTAGTGTGTTGGGCCTCCAGCCAGCTAGTCATCCAGCCATCCATCCAGCTAGTCATCCATCCAGCCAGCCAGCTAGAAAAAACATCCAGCTATCCAGCCATTCAAGCAGCCATCCAGCCAACTAACTAACCAGCCAGCCATCCACCCAGCTAGCCAACAGGCCATCCACCCAGCTAGCCAACATGCCATTCGCCCAGCTAGCCAACAGGCCATCCACCCAGCTAGCCAACAGGCCATCCACCCAGCTAGCCAACATGCCATTCGCCCAGCTAGCCAACATGCCATCCATCCAGCTAGCCAACAGGCCATCCATCCACCCAGCTAGCCAACAGGCCATTCGCCCAGCTAGCCAACAGGCCATCCACCCAGCTAGCCAACAGGCCATCCACCCAGCTAGCCAACAGGTCATCCACCCAGCTAGCCAACAGGCCATCCGCCCAGCTAGCCAACAGGCCATCCATCCACCCAGCCACTTCAGAGTGCTCCCTGCTAGAGCAGATATCCTCTTACACATGTGGGGCTCACACAGCAGCATAAGCCTGCTGGAGCACAGGCTCACATGGAGGAAAGGCGAGCTGAGCTGGCAAGATGGGGGTGATACACAAAAGAACAGAGAGAAGATCAAATATGAGTAAGAGCAAATATGCAAACGCTTTAAATTTAGATTATTATAAATTATCCATATTAGTATATATTACACTTAGACACACATGCACACGCCCACACACACACGTACACACGCATGCACACGCACACACACACACACGCAGGCCCACACGCACACGCACACACACACACACACACACACACACACGCACACACACACATTAGGCTCTTTCCGAGCATAAAATCATTTTTTTTCAAGTTCAATGGTCTATTCAGGTTTGTAGACTATAGATTATATTTCTACGTTCCTCATTGCTATAGAGTGTGAGAGTGGTATCCAGATGTTCCCGCGTCATCACTTTCAAGGGCAGAGTTCAAGGGAAAATAACAATGAAACAACTGGAGAGGGACCAGTTAACCCATGCCTCTCCAATGAAACCACATCATGGTTCACTGTCCTATAGCAGGCCTTGTATTACCACGCTACTCCTGAGAAATTCCTGCAAAAGAGGGAGGGTGAGCCCGTGAAGGAAACACAGAGAGAGAGAGAGAGAGAGAGAGAGAGAGAGAGAGAGAGAGAGAGAGGGGCAAAATGAAAGATACTGTAGAATGACAGAGGGTGGGGGCGGAGGAGAAAAAAAAAATGTTTGAATTGTAAAAAAATAAACAAACATGTTTGGGCTTATAGCGCCGACCATTAAACCCCACAGTGAGAATCTTTCCTGGCAGAGTCCCAAGCGTAGATGAAAGACAATCCCACTTTAAACACAGACGCAGGAACGTATCATTTATCTTTCCCCATTATGGCAGGTCAAAGCTGTTATGATCTAATAGCTGTGGTGGAGCTCCCCTTCTTTCTCCCTATAGCCAAAGAATACATACACACAAAGACTTTGTCTTGAGCTCCTATGTGTTCGTGGTAGGCATAATTACAGACGGGAGCCAGATTGTCCTGTACTATAGCTTTATGTAGATGCAGACATCTGGCGAACCTTTATCTGCCCTTTCTACCCGTCGTTTTACATCCATTCACAAATTCCTTTGATGGAATGAATGACTGGCAAGCCCCCCCCCACGCCCTCCGATACTTCCACATGTGTGGTTCACATGTGAAGTGGTGTGTTTTTTAGTGCCGCGGTGCATTACGCAGCCAAATAAAGGAAAGACTCCTTTGAATATGCTGACAGAAGGAGGGTTCCTGATGGTCTCTTTACTGTATTAGAGGTGGTATAGTGTGCAGAGAAATCTACTCGAGTCTAGTCAAGAATCTACTCAGCAACTTTACCTTCATCAGTGCTGATTAAAGCGCCTTGCGCAAAAGAAGAAGCTCTCAGTATTCAACTAATCAAACACACGGGATGCTGATTGCAAATGGCTGCTAGTACGTTTAAGCAGCAATTATTGCTAACTCATAGTGTGTGTGTGTGAGTGTGTGTGTGTGTGTGTGTGTGTGTGTGTGTGTGTGTGTGTGCGTGTGCGTGTGTGTGTGTGTGTGCGCGTGTGTGATGATAAGAAGATTTAGAACATTTAATTTAGGTTTACTTAAGGTCATTGCTAAAGGAACAACTTGAGATTCTCTTTCTTTTTCCCTGGCTTTCCCATAACAGCATCTCATAAGATATTTTACAGACTGCACACTGTAGGCTACACAAATGTTAGCTCTTAGGGTACGTAATTTGCAACGCAAGCAAGTCTGTGGTCACAGTCTCTATTACAGGTTCCACAGAGAGCATACTGTATATAGCTTTCAAAGCAGTGGTTGCATAGTGATTTCTGATCTAAGAACAGGAAAGTTGTTTTAGTAATCATGGACGACACTTCGAGACTGTGCCCAATGGGCGCACATGACTTCATATGTTTTATTGTACTTCAAACAATTCTGGTCTGGTGTGCGTGTGTGTGTGTGTGTGTGTGTGTGTGTGTGTGTGTGTGTGTGTGTGTGTGTGTTTGCTTTAGCACATGTTTTGTGTTTATATGTAGCAGGCACACTTCTCCATTTCTTTAAAACCTACATTTGACGCACAATAGGAGTTTATAGGGGTAGAGAAGCCTATGTGTGTGTGTGTGTGTGTGTGTGTGTGGGGGGGGGGGGTGAAAGAGAGTGCATGTGTGTGTGGTCTCTATAGTTTCAAACCAAAACAACCATGTGTGCGTAATGCTGGTTTCAGCCACAGGGGCTACAGACAACACACTGTAGCCAGCAGTGCGTGCCTTTAGGAGTTCTACAAGCAAAATAAATGCTAGCAGTGAGGCGCTTCTGTGTCGATATGGAAAACATTTCCTGGCACAGAATCAATGCAATAATTTTCAATGACAGTAATTACAATTACCATATGATACAGTGCTGTATAACTCACCAAGACTATGTTTATACCTTAGGGATCACATAACAAATTATCTGCATGGAAGGTGGTGTCATGGTTATTTTAACATTCAAACACATTGAAACATCTATTTTTGTCCATATGCGTAAAACTGATCTGATCACCAGAGATTTCAGTCGGCCGTGTGTTTCGTATATTCTGGAAGCTTCTGGCTGTTTTCCAGCGCGCCCTTATCATTGGACAGGCACATGCATGGATGTTCTGACAATATAAGCATATCATTATAGTCTTAATGCGTAGCAAGCCTCTAGAGAAGCTTGATTACCGGTACTGGGGGATGACGGGGGGGGGAAGGGGGTGCTGTTGTTTCCCTATGCCCATCTGTTGCTGGGCCTTATGCGTTGCATTCTAGACTTTCTATTCACGCACATAAGAGGCCGGTGGACTCATAGGCCGAGCGGTCGTCCCGGTGCTGCTGATGTTCTGCCAACACACAATCAAGAGATGCCTACTCCTGATTGTCACGCTGTAAACAAACTGGTATGGACCTCTCCCTCAGCCTCAGGGCCTCCTTCATGCACTGGGATTACCATTTCCAACAGCCAGCTGCCAGATCGCAGGCTCTTTTGTAATACTTTTCATTGAATGCATCCAGCACAATAGAATGAGTTGAATTGTTATGAAAACGACTGTGACCAATCATTATGGTACCGGTATAGATAGTAGCCTGAGAGCAAGAGCATCGCCTCATTAATCTACCTCCTAAGTAAGTTATAATACATTTGAATAGAATAGAGTTTCAATTCATTATTTGAGCTTTACTTGTGTCTTTATGGTTAGCAGATTTGGATTTATAGAACTAGCTAAATCTATAACTGCTTTCCTTTACAGGAACCGCAAGACAGTAAAATGTCTATTTTAATTAAAAAACACTAATGTAAAAACACTATATTGTGAAGGAATCAAGAAATGTAACATTGTATTTAACAAACCGGCTATGGTTCATTAGTATGCATTTTGTGCTGTGAAGGCGTGATGTACAGTATGTGCCTATAAATTGCATGCAATAGACATCCCTCAGCTATCAGTGAGTGGAATGTGAAATTAATACATGGAGGCACATAGACAGAATATAATACAGTATATCATTGAGAAAGAAGAAAACATTTAGACTCTGTAGGCATTTATGAAATACAGGTGCATCCATCTCAATACATTAGAATATTGTAGAAATGTTAATTCATTAAAATGTTAAGTAATTTCAACAATTCAGTTGACAAAGTGAAAGTCCCATATTGCCATATTTGCCTGCGTGTGCTTGGAATATTGAATTAAAATAGATCCAGTAGGGGGCAGATCAGGGCTGGCCCGAAACCGAAATGTCTTCTTTGACTACCTCAGAATTTCCACAACAACAACCATGTCAAAATGTGGAGCGGCATGGAGACCTCATATAGATGTTGGTAATTACGGACTAGCTCTACTAACTTCTCTTCGAAGCTTCCTGTCATTGTTGTTCTTTGTTCAGAGACGGCTCTTGATCTGTCTGTCCGATCCTGATATACTGCCCCCACGTCCATGCGTATGCATAGCGTTAATTACTGAGGACACGCACAAACGTATCTTGCACTCCAAAGGAATGCAGGATACACACCCGATACGCGTGGTAGCCATCTTGCGTAGGCGTACGCATAGTAAAAAGCAAGTATATCGCAGGCTTAAGATGTTACATTTCTTTTAGTACCAAGATGAATTGTATAGCCCCTGTAGTTTTAAAAATATACTCTCATCTGCTTAGTGATGATGAGGTTAAAAGTCCTGTATCAATAATTGAAACATTAATATGAGTAGAGAATGATATTATACTCTCTCTGTGTGTTGAAACCACAGCTCCTCTGATCTTTGTTGTCAAAGCCAGTCCTGCCATGTCTGCATGTCAGTGCATGTGTCTGAAATGCATTTTGTTAGTGTGACCTCTAGTGGCAGGAAACATCATATAGAGTCACTTTAATTAACACAGCTAAAATAAATGGCATATGTTCAATGGAAATGTCTCTTCACAAGCTTCACAAGCTTTGCAATGGCAATACAATATTCTAGCATGTGGAAAACAAATGCTTTCCAAGTCCCGTATTCAATGTCTGTTTCATATTCACTGAACTCCTGTGTCTACACTCAGTGTTTATATTAAACAGCCATGAAAAAATCCCTTTCAACATTTTGCAATCACTGCGGTACAACAGGCCCATAGAAAAAAAAAAAGTGAAGGGTTTGGACAGGTCTGGGTAGGACTGCGTTTTTCCCGCATTGGCACTGAAAACACAATCTGAAACTCAGGACCTCACACAAGCTGGGAGAGCAATACCAAGGCAACAGAAGTTGAATAACATATCAGGCTTTCTCTGATAAGAGCGCTCTCTCTGATGGTGTCTGTCACCAGAACACAAGCAACTCTTGTCTTAAACAAGAGTTTATGCCTGTATGAGGGAGACGATAAAGCCATAAATACCATAAAGGGCTATGCCGGTTTGCAAGAAATGGATACTTGCATAAGATGGGATAGCCTCTGCCAAAATGATATCATTTAGAACAGGGGTTCCCAAACTTGTTTGTGCCAGGACCCACCTAGACCCACCTAGACACTTTAATAAAGCACTGAAGCCTTTCGTTGATATTCTTCATTCATTCAATGACCGCTTGTAATTTTCGCGACCCACTCACTCTGACTCAGGGATCCACCTGTGGGTCCCGACCCACAGTTTGAAAACCGCTGCTATAGAATACACAAAATAACACCATATACTAGGTTTATAACATAATGTAACACTGTAAGGGAATGTTAAATGAAATATAAGTATTCTGATTTTCAATGAAAGAGAAATAAATATTGCTTGTATTGCTGAAAGACGTAAGTACACAAATAATAAATAACCTCAGAAAAATTACTGTAGGTAAATGTTTGATTATTTGTTAGGGGTACCTAAGGGAATCAATTTATGAGTTTTCTTTCCATAAAACAACAGATTTGTGTTAGCAAAATATGTATGACAAATAATGATCCCATACTTGATTCTGCATTTCTTCTGCAATATATTCAGTATCCATTATCACAAAAAGTGGAATCAGAAGACATGATTAAGCCTGACTACTTTTCTTTAAGCTTGATAGGAGAGGGGCGTAACCTTCCCAGTCTAAGTAGCTAATATGGCTTCACAGCAAAATGTGGGTACTTGTGGGATTCAACAGAACAGTGCATTCATGATTTATCAGCTAATAAACATGCCTTTGTTCAGTTGTGTGTCTGCCTGCCCATATGTTCTGTGTCTGCCTGCTGGGGAAAATACGTTCAGTGACTCATGCAGAGTCTTAAACTATGGCCTAATCTGCTGTCAGGTAAAAGATAAACAAGGAATTTGTGTTTATAGACACGTGGAGAATTCTACAGTATAAAATGTGTTCGTATTTATGGTATGCGCTAGTGGAACTGAAAATAATGCATGACATGCAGTCAATAGGACATGCAATTTAAGAAGGCATATTTGTAATGTGTATATATTATGAAACTCTTACAACTACAAATATTTGAGGCCTTGTCTGGCACATCTAGACACATGCAGGCCTGCACAAACAGACACATTAACATACATCAACCGTAAAAACCGAACATCATTAACAACACATGCAGATTGGTTTCTTTGTATTGCTCATCTATTGTACTATCTACTTACAGTAGGGGTCGCCAAACGTAACAAACAAATTACAAAGCAATAAGAAAGTCATACATACATACGTTGACATTCCTCGTGGCGTATCTCTCGCACATTCTCTTCTTGTGTTTTGATAAACACGAGCAAAGACATTTCTAGATTAACATTACCCGTGTATTTTACAAACCAAGCAGGATACACTCACATTTGGTGAACTCATACATACACTTATAGATAATAGTATGATCAAATAATTTGTGTATTGCGAGAAACCCCAACATACTTCCTCAGTCTACTTAAGTAACAATTGTGAAACTAACAAAAAATAAGCACGAGAAAATTGTTTTACAAGCACATAAAGTTGCCTGTACACCATATTTCCATAGTCAGTCAAGGTATCAACAACCACCAAAGTTCAAACAATGACAGTTATTAAAGAAAGATACGTTTTTTTTCTCATCAGGTACTTTAATCAATATTGTGTTCATTAAAACAACTTGGTATGGTTATAGAATACATGGATTTTTAATCACAGTGGTTACTTGTGTATGAAACAAAACAAATTCAGTGCAGAAAACATGTAATTTTAACTTTATGATTTTGTGGGAGACATTTTTCTTCCTATTTTCTATTATCACACCCCCTCTAATAAAATTTTTATTGAAAAGATATAAACAAAACACAAAAGGTCCTCAGATATAGTCCAACACAATACGTCAGCTAGCTCTTATTTCTACACCAAATCAATGTATTTATTCGAGATGCTTCAATGCAGGGGTGTCTTATCTTTAATTAATTAAAGCATTCCTCCAGGTTCATAGAAATTGTGTACCTGGCACGCTATAATGGATGGGGCTGATGGGTAATTATGCTCAATGAAACAGCAGCACAGATAACCCCCCCACACACACACACACACGCACACACACACACACAAACTCAAATCTTATATTGATCAGAACAGGCTTGCAAGATGTTTGCAGTAAACAAACATTGCATCTGAATAATAAAACAATTAATAATAAATCATGTACACATATAAAATGTCAATTTGAACAAAGTCGTGACAATGTGCTTGCTACATTTTAGCATTAAAAACAGAACAATTTATTTATATTAAGGTACATATTGCGTTAATAGTAATGGACAATTAAAGCATTGAAATAATAAGAAAATCATCTATAACTTTAAACAATAAATAATGTTCCTAATTGACTTGAAAAATGCACTACATGTATATCCCCAAAATAATGCAAAATAAAGAAAAGGGAGTAATATATCATCATGCCTTTGGATGCCCTAGTAAATACATAGTGCTTTTTACATTTTTATGGACATTACATAATCTGGGTCATGTCTGTATTAAATAATGTAATCATATATGTGATACAGTCACATATAAGCTACAATACAGTACAATTATTAAGGTGGAGTACACATAACACCTTCTCATAAACACCTTCTCAAAAGGTTGCAGCATAAACCTAGGGGGAAACCACCCACCTTTAAGTCTTATAAGGACCCTTGATGAGGTTCAGTTAAGTGGTACCTTTGGCTTGTAAATAGTCATATTTCTTTTGTTTTGTAAGATGGTAATAATGCCCATTTTTTAATTGTTTTAAATCAGATTTTAAAGTTAAAAAGATATTAGATTTTGGAAAACACAATCAAGGAGGGCACCTTTGGGTTTAATACAATGTTTTTTTGGGGGTTTATACTGTACAGTATGTATTAGAAAGGCTGTAAAGGCCTTGCAGCCATTGCTAGAGACCTTCTTCACAGTGATTTGGACGTGCTACCAAAGAGATAAGCCCTTTCACACATGCCGTATATCCCTGCATTTGACAGGAAACTATGAAAGAAAGCTGGCCTCTCTTTGGTAGCAGTTACGGGTCATTGTGAAAAAAAATCCATCTCTTTTGCAGTTTGTGATGAAGAAGTTTATGCAAGATACAATATAGGGGACTCTGCGTGTCAACATCAAGCAACAGTATCAGTCTAAGAGGTCAAACCAGACTTCTATAGATCTGTTGAACAATAACACCAATATCAACCATAATATTGTATTCTACAGGTTACATTTGACTGGTCATGCTGCAGATTACACAAATGTATTCCCCGAGATCTCTGTCTCACAAATAAATTGTGCTCAAGACGCATGTTCACATATAACATAATCTGTTAACATTATGCTAATAATTCTTAATACGTCTTTTGTACCATATTCTTACCATATAAGAATAATAAAGGAAAAGTAAACATAAACTTGTGAATGACGCTCAATTCACATGAATAGACAGGCTATATAAAGACGGAATTGCTGATTAATTGGCCAAGACGTGCCCCTTCTAAGTTTAGTTTAGTTTGTAGCCAAGCATTCTCTCCTCCTTCCTTTGCTTTCCTACTCCGTCTGCGATTGTCCAAGACGCAGGGGTCTAAGCCCGTGTCTCAACCTGGTTCTCAACCAGGGATTATTCAAACCCACCTTTATTTCTTTTTAAATTGGATCACAAATGCAGACCCCTAAAGGAAAGAAAGAAGATCTGCGGTTAGGCAAGCGAATATGGAGAGAACATTTCGTCGAATCGTGCAATGATAAATTGATCTGAAGAACACCATTGAACTGAAGCAATCGTGTAGCTATTGGCTACACTGTGCCTCGGAGCCATGTGTGCGTGACCGTCAGATTGTCTTAAAATGTCCATCAAACAAGGTTCCTGAGAACAAGAAGAAGATTCCTGAGTGAAGTTGCCCTTGAGTTTTGTTTGGTTTTGCAGTTATTGGACATTCATGAGAATATATTATATGGAGACCTATATCAGGGTGTAATGGCAACTGCTACTCTGTGAAATGAATGTCAAATTCAAAAGAATGTGGTTTATTTATGAGAAGGATATTTTAGCTGTAAATCAACAGGAGAGTTAAACTTTATTAGAGCTGCACCTTCCTTTCACCACTTTGACTTGAGCTCAAATGACCAAGAATTTCTTCACTTCAAATGTCTCATAGGCTGTTTGTCCACTTTTGTGAGCCTATCGATATCATATAACTTTTGGGTGTTTGCTCAAGAGTCAAATACAAAGTGCCAAAAGCATTTGGAAGCTGTGGGGAGGCCAAAAAGGAGGCAAAGAAGATATAAGACACTCATGACTAAACACTAAGAAGCACACCCGAGGAGTCATTGGCTTTTACTTACACAGTTAAAACTGCACTCACTCACTGCAGAGATTACTTCTTCTTCCCGCCTAATGACATATTTTCAGTTTTTTTCTTCTGTGCCTCATTGAACAAAAGACACACCTTTATGTTAGCAAGTGGTTGGTAGGGTGTGTGTATGCGTGTGGGTGTGTGCGTGTGTGGGTGTGTGTGTGTGTGTACATGCATGTACAGTATGTTTACTGTAACTATAAGTGTGTGACGGTAAGTGTGCTTTGAATGACCCTTCCTGTTTGAAAAAAGGAGTACGGTAAGTTTGCTGAGTTGCTAGTTATATCGACAGAAAAGCACAGAACTTAGTACAGAGTACAGTACAGCATTATAGATAAACTCAACATCCAAACACAAAGAGACGTTGAAAGAGGCACAACTGAAAGATAGATAGAGTTGGTTATACCTCTGTCATGGCGTCATCAATCTGTTTCAGTTCCTCATAATGGTCGCGGGAGTCCCTCAGAGGTTGAACCATAATCTCTTCGATCTGAGGGAATAGCTGGCGGAATCCATCACAGAACAGCACAGTAACACATTAGGCACACAAACACGCCCTTTTCTGCATGCACCTGCATGTGCCTTAGCATACAATCATACCTTCATGACCGTTTCGAACATTGGAATGAGCACAAACTTGATGAATCCAATCTGAGCAGTGGGCTTGGTGACCTTGTCTCTGTCCATGAAAGGGGCTACGGGAAGACCTTCAGATTTCTCCCTGTCACTCTGACGGTCATAAATAATCACATATACACATTTGTCATTTGATTGTCCCTTTTATTTTATGGCACTCACTTATTAGATGTAAATTTAAAAATGTAGTAAAGAATGAATACTTTCATCTTCTTATTGCAGATTTTTATGAAATACTTTTGTTATAGAAACCCCAAAATGTCCACTTTTCCTCTCCATTGTTTATGTTTGAAAAACATCTGTAATGTCAACCACTCAGCACTCAAAAATGTGTAATGCTGATTTCAACAACAGGGGGGCTTTAGGACACAACTCCATTCTACATTTACAGGGCCCCTATCGTAATCTCAAAATCTATAATTTAACCAAAATCTGTGTAAAGCCAGCCAGTGAGATGTGTGACATAATTTATATAACCAATCAGCTCTGGCCTAACACCCTAGCTCCATACAGATAGCGAATCAAGTTAGGGTATATTAAAAAACAAGACTCCAACTAAAATGGATTGTTCAGCTCGTATAGAGAGAAAGCACTATGGGGCATTTAACAGACTTTTGGCTCTCAGACGTCACCTGCATGAAGTACTCTTCCAGCAAGCAATCCACCCAAGGCTCAGCCACCTCCGTAGGCCTCACCTCATTGGAGATGTCACAGCACTTGATCAGAACCATCTTCAGCTGAGTACGCACACATGCATAAACACGCAGACATTTTAACTACACACACTGGTACATACATGGCCTAACAAGACGCTGTCTACAGCATTCATTTCTGCTAGCAGTTATCCAAACATGCTAACACAATCCCATGACTACTGACTCCAACAGATGCAGAGTCCATTGTATCGAGGTCAGATCTCCATGTGCATATTAAACAGCTGACACAGTGTGATCACGCATTGCATGGGCGTAGATTTTGTTTGAACAGACCCAGATCTGGGGGTCATCCCCCTTAACACTTCGTTTTCTGTATTCTGGTGAATTCTGTTGGAACAATTTGTGCCTTTTCTGCATGAACATATAGTGGAAATGTATTTTTATTTAAAGGAAGATAATTAAATACAGGAACCCAACAGGAAGTATATTTACAGGAAGAAAATATGCATGTGACATATTCATGTCAACTGTCAATTAATTCATTTTTGTTAATGTATTAAACACTGGACTTCAACAGCTCCAGTGATGGCGAGAGCGGGAAAGGTAGGAACCAGGCGCAGGATTTGGGATAAACAATAAAGGTTTAATAAAGCAAGCACGCAGTCCCCGGTAACGGTGGGGAAGGGGTGAGCGCCCATTGGCGGCGCGGCCCAGACCGTTACACCCCCCTGGAAGCTACGCCTATGGCGTATAGGCTATATTATGACAAAGTATACATACACATGTGACATGCTCCTCATTGGTGAAGTCAAAGTTGTCCACCTTTTGCTTAAAGGAGTCAAGTATCTCCCCATGCCTGGCCATGTCGGTTGCCAAAATAAGGGTGATAATGGCCTGCAGGAGACAATCATATGGCTAAGTAGTCACAAAGCTTATGAGTAAAGTCTGGAAGTAAAGACATAACTCCATAATAATACAACAAAGCTAATAACTGTTGACGTAATAAAATCTGCGATGCATATGCTTGAATTGTTCTCTGGCTTGGTAATTACTGACCGCTAATTGAACAATCACAAGCCCCGCCCCTTTTACATGTCCAACCTAGTTAATGTAACTAGGTTGGACAAAACAGCATAGTATGCTTTAACAGGACAGACAGTTGAAGGAGTTTCTTTAAGATAAAAAAAACAATTTTGACAGACTCATCTTACCTGTCTGATCTGTTTGAATGCCTCAGGGTCGACGTTTGCAAAGATGTTGCACTCAGGCAGGGAGAGAATCTGGAAGGCCACAGCACAGTGATGGTTCTCCAGAGGAGAGATGTCATTGTAGCGCACCGCAAGGTCCGTACGGGCATTTATCTGGTACCTGGATACATGTTGGATATGTAAAAAAAAACTGATACAATACAGAAGGTTGATGGAGCATTGTGTGTGTGTATCACACTTAACTAACATAACACATTTATAATGACAATATAACTACCTAAAGCAACAAAGCACCAAAGAGCAAATATACAGTATGGTAATATACTGTTTTACCTCAGGCCACTACCCATGGAAAACACTTTCCATTGGTCAATGAAAACAGCACAGAATGTCATAAACACACAACGCTTGGGTGACAATAGAATTTACTGGCCTTCATCTCAAACCACCTCAACAACCAATGAGTCATTACCATTTGCACACATCATAGGGTTACGTCCCTTTATCTGTATTGGATCTATGAGTCCATTATGAAAATAGAGTATAATGTTTACATAGATACCCCCATTGAGCGTAGCCCCATAATGGTGCCCTTATTATGGGTAAGGTAACACTCTTTAGAAGGCTGGATGGAAATTACAGAGAGCCAAGGCTGGTATTTTAGAAACCAATGTGACGTCTTGCATACGTGTTGTTGTAGCCAGGGTGGTCCAGGTCGTGACACACAGCAGCTGTCATTAGAATGCCCATGTCCGTCAAAGTCAGCTTCTCCTGGGAGAACACATAGACATGCATGACCACACACGCACACACTCACATGCACACGCACACACATACATCCAGCGGCAGGTATTTCTAGGTGGCGCCATCTAGAAGAGGGTGCCAGTACTGCATCAAAAATGACTTTACCTCAGTCAGACATGTTTGACGTGTTGTTTGCATTTGACTGTGCGTCTGTGTGTGTGTGTGGGGGGAAGGGGGGGGGGTACTATGTTTGATACCTGTAGGTTGCAGAGGTGGATCATTCCGTACATCATCTGGCTGACACAGAAGCAATGGCGAAAATTGTGGAATGGGTTACTGCGGTAGTTCTCCTGAATGCCCAGCTAGGAGACAGAAGCACACTTTTTATGCACATTCTTTGAAATAGACTGTCCAGGATAAACGAGAGTAAAATGAGATTCAGATAATTCATTTGTATTAACTTTTAGCTGTGCATAACAGTTTTACAATGTTTTAGTTACTAAATAAACCTTGCTCAGGAGGGAAGAACATTTTCTGTGTGCAGATCATTTAACCATAGTTAAACATATACAGTATATTACTTAATCATAGGTACAATAAAACCTAAATATAACAACTTCAAACATGATTGTCTATAATTTAGACCTTTAACATAAAGGCCTACTGTAGAAACTGAAGGAAGGTTGTGAACTTGGAACCTTTAAATATACGATTACCAACTATTTACTATTACCAGCCAACGTTTGAGTGTGATGGGATTCATGTTGAATTCCTTCACCAACCCCAGGTCATGGTACATATATTCCAGGCAGCTCAGCATCTATAGTCACAAAGAAAAGAACTGTGGTCAGATCCGTCAATGTAAATATCATTCATAATCTTATAAACGCTCAGTGAATATGCTATAACAGAATGTAAATAACTTCATTGTGTTCCCAATGCCAGACATCAAAGGTTGGCTTCTTCAGTGCTTCAATGGTCTCCTGGGACAAGGTGTACTGTGGAAACCAAACAGACAAAATAATCAGAGATTCTGAAAATACAGAAGTTGGTCTTTGTTACAAAATGTAATACAGTACATAACACCTTTGGATAACTGGGAACATCCCGTCTGGGAGTGAGCTTTTTGCCATCATCAGAGAAGTTGTATTTGCAGGGACAATTCACTCTGAAGTTTAGAGCAAAATAGGAAAATCTAATCAAAGTTTTGATAATTCTTCTAAGATTTCCATCAAAAGAATGTGGTCTATTTAAATAGAGTCAATGAAGTCAGTCAACTTTAACTGGAATTTAAATATGTGTCTGTTAATTAGCTTAAGTTGCATTTCACCTGCCACCCCCTCTTGAAGTCATTTCATCTCTCAGCTTTCTCAGATCATTTTTACACTTCTCAATCTCCACCACTTTCAGGCCCTCCACTACAAGAACATGGTGCAATCATTTACGGCCTTAGACAACACGTTTGATTGATTGTTAATGTGCTCAGCGCTGTTTGTATTTGCCGATGATTCATCCTTTTAGCCTAATTGTCCACCTACATTCCACTCTCTTCTCCAGCATGGCGAGCCTGTTTGTGACCTCCGTCTTCAACTCATTAATGCGGAAGGCTCTGTAAGATGGGGGCAAAAGATAACAAGTTCACAAAATGCATGTACATGTAGCATTAAGCTTTTCAAATGAAGTTGGAGCTGGTCATAAGAACTATTCACATGTGATGAGTTTAGGTTAGCCTAGGCTGTTTTCACGAATGTTGCCTGAAAGGCACTGGTGTATGTCGGGCGGGGAGTAATGTGCTACAGCCGTAATGTAACATAAACAACATGGTTGTTACCTGCTGAACTGTTCAGCCACCTGAGACAACACGTTTTGAAACATGTCCTCCTTCTCTGTAAAGGACACGCACAGCGGTAAATCACTGTTAGCAGCATTCACATGACATAGAGCTTTCTGTTGATAAATCAAAGTACCTTCTCTGTCAATGCGTGCGTGCTTGTGAGTGTTTATCGTGTGAGAGAACAACTTTCTGTTGTAGCTTACCTCCAAGTTGACCGGTGGACAGAGGGACAACTTTGTACAAGGAGCTGAGAGGAAATAAGATGTGCAAATATTATTCAGCAGTTACGAAAATCATGCTTCATAGACTCACATTAGAGATCTATTTATTTACCTAAATGCTGGATAAATGCTTTAAAGTTCTACAGAAAAAAACATATCCTATGCAACAACAACTAACTTGAAAGGAAACTAATCATTGTATGACAATTTTGACATAATTAAGATGTTGGCATAATTTTGCCTACTGTAAGTAGATAGAACAGTAAATTAACAATGCTGCAAGCACGACATGTTAAATTACTTTGGAGAGTTGGTTGGCATGGTGGGGTCTATGGAGACCAAAGCACCTTCCGAGTCCACCATCATGATGGCAGTGCTCCTGTTGGAGGAGAAACACATAAGCAGTGTTGGGCACGAAGTTACTAGTTACTCATTCAAAAAGTAATACTATTACTTTACTTATTATTGGGTATTAAAAGAAATTCGTTACGTTACTAGTTACATTACTATATTTCTTTCACAATCACTACCATGCCTCTCCCCTTCTGAAAAATGACAACCTGTGTAGCCAGCTCATTCTAGAATTGAATCCTCTTATTGGAACAATAATTAACATTAGGAGTCAACAATCAGCATATAACATTGTAGCCTTTCAAACCAGATGATTGGACAGGTGTGTTCAATTAGCCTACCCTAAGTTTGCTAGGACCAGAAATCTCATTCTTGCAACGCAGTAATGCAGCATTACTTGGATTAGTAATTGTAATATTATTACAGTTTTGGAAAAAGTTATTAGTTACACTACTAGTTACTGGAAAAAGTAATAATATTACAGTACATTTACTTGTAACTAGTTACTGCCCAACACTGCACATAAGAGATTAAGGAAAAGGTTAAGGGGCTGGGGGGTTGGATGGATCATCTTAAGTGGGTTCCTGTTTACACCGTAAACACTAAATGGAAGCATGTGCCTGCATGTTCGTGTCTCAGAAACAAGTCACTCTCAACTGAGGGATTTTGTGGAGAATGGAGACATAACACAAACTCTACTAAGGAATAAATGCATGTAAAGTTGATCACTTCACATGTGGTTTTATAAACAAAAAGAGGATACTCCTCAAAACCCCTAAAGAGTTTGTTTCAACATACTAGCTAGATGATGTTAACCACTGAATGCATGTTTTTTCCTCTCATATTAGAGAGGGAGAGAGAATGAGAGAGAAGGAGAGAAAATGAGAGAGAAGGAGAGAGAAGGAGAGAGAGATAATAAATAATGACAACAGATACGGGGTGACAAATGGGTCATTTTAAGAGATGTAAAGGGATCGGAGGATGAAAGACGGGTGCGAGCGACAGAGACCTCGGGATGTTAGAGGAGGAACACAGGAGCTCCTTGATGTCACATGGACTGCAGTGGCGGCTAAACACCACCTGGGAGAGACGGACAAAAGCTTTATGAGTCACGGGGGAGAAGACCCGTATACAAACAGGGGGTTTTCACAGACGGCTCTGGTGTCGGGTTGACGAGAAGTTCATATACAATTTCACGTAAGCCTGTTTTGAATATTAGGGTGGCCGAGTCACATATGAGAGCTAAGGGAGAGGTGCGTGAATGAGGTCAACATCACACGGAGCTCTGCAGTGGAATGGTGTCAAGGAGGAACTAGTGTGGGAGATTACAAAGATTTTAAAGATAACAGCATTGCCTATGTTCAAACTGCCATGACCATGCCTCTCGCCTACACACGTTTGGAGAGCACGTGATGCCACAGTATAGATAGTATAAACTACAAACTACACCGTGTGCTGTGGGTTATTATAGGAATGCTTGACTATAATAATAGTATATGTTTGAATAACTCACTATGAATAGCCTGCAATGCTAGAAGAAAACATATTGAACTCCCATCCATCCACTGATAATGTAACTGTAACATTGTTCTGATGCAATGGAGTTGATAGGGGATATTTTTCTTCCAAATTCAAATCCCCTATAAACTCTTTATAGGGGATTACAAAATACAGCTTGTATATTTATTTTCTTCCAGCATCCCAGACTGTGAGGGATGAGTATTTTAAGTTAAATAATGTGACTATAATTTAGTTCAAGTTGACCATTATTATTATCTTATTATATTAATAAATTATATTTTAAAATAGGTTTACATATGATACAATTATTGTTGTGCAGTGATTTCCCCTATTAACCCTTCAAAAGCTGTCTGGTGAGCTTGCATCTTTAGCAGGTGTAGCAGACAGTGTCAGCCGTCAAACTTGATGCTCTCCAACAGACACATGTCAACCCCAGCTCCCTACTTGAAACTCTCACAAGTACCATTCTCTATTTGGCTCAGATCTATTTAGCTAAGCTTCAGCATATGTGGAGCTTCTTTGACACATGAGATATGAACCATACATTTGTCACTGCAAACGGTTATACCCATTTAATGCTCTATATTGGATAATCTGTGTAGTACTGCCCATCACAGTCCACACTGTACCTGTTAGCATCAGGTATTTCTGTCAAAGACACCTGCTTGTCAGACTACATTGAATTTTAGCCTCTTCGTAATAGCACTTGAGGTTAGGTTTGGACTCTGGACATGGCTGCATTGTCTCAAGGTGAATTAAAATCATTAGAATTTGTAAATTTGTAAAATTAATGCTTAATTTATTTCCTATTTCAATACAATTTATTTTCAGTAGGCATTTGCGTTTATTGAGCGTTTACAATTTTGCTTGAAAAACCTACATCACATATTATATTATATTAAAGTATTTGCAAACACCACATATCTTTTGTGGTATTTTTTTGCTTTGTGAACTCACGTGTGCCAGCCAATTACAAAATGTACTATAGTTTCACAAAGTGAAATTGTTCTACAACACTTTTTACATTCAAGCAGGCATATAGTCCAATTGAGGAGGCAAGTGTAAACTAGACTATTCTTCTAACATGAAATGACAATTGTCCCTAGAGTTTATTGAAATATTTAAGATACATGGAGAAATAACATCCCAGCCCAGATAGGTGTTTGTTTACCCAATGGGATTAATTTGCGCTGCAGAGACTTGTTCCCTACCTCCTTTTGGTCAGATAGTTTATCTAAATTATCATGTGTTTCTGCCAAATGATTAGACAAACACATGACACATGACCAACACACCTGATTCACATGAACGTGTCATTATCAGGCTTCTAACAACCTTGAATCAGGCGTGTTGGAGCAGGGAGAGATCTAAAACATGCAGGGTGCGGCCCTCCAGGACCGGAGTTGAAGACCATAGGTTTGATACGGGTTTGGACCCACCTTCTGAACCTTTCCATCCACATCCAGGTAAATAGTCTTGGGGGTGTAGGAAGAGGAACTGGAGCCCATGGCGAGCTTTACAGCCTTTCTTATGCACCCAGAGGAATGTTGGCTATAGGGGCCCTTGTGAAAAGGCTTGAAGGGTCAACAGCCAGGGTCTTACCCTGCAACACCATTGGACGAATGGATAAAGAATGGAGATATGGATGAATAGAATATGGAAAAAAACTCAGTAGTCAGTAAATACTAATGTGAATGACCCAGAATTAATTAATAAGAAAACAAATCAGTGTTAATGGACAAATTTGTTAATGTAAAAGGACGATCAAAACAAAACAAAAATCCTTCTCCATAAAATACATATATGGCTATCAATTAAAAAAGAAGGCATCACTTGCAAATTCATTCATAAATGCATGATGAAATATAAGCATGTACATAAACTACATTAATAAACTAATAATAATATAGCTCAGTAAAGTGGTCCCTTTAAATAGCTCCATCATAAAAATGTCCTACATTCTGTGCTGATTTTACCACATATTGTTATCCTATAATTAATTCACTGTATTAATTAAGTAAAAACAACAACAAAAAGAAAACTGTCAACCGTAACACTAATAAAAGCACCTGTCATACTCACAGTGTCAAAGTGCTATTTGCCCTGTTGAGACTGAGGATAAGCTCCCTGACTCAGAAGATACTGCAGGCAAACACACATCCGCCAACAGAGAGCTACACAGGAGGACGGGAGACAGAGAGACAGAGAGACAGAGAGAGTGTGTTTGTGTGTAAGCGATGGAGAAGGAAGTGTGACCAAGATGGGGGGAGTCTGAGGGGCATGGAGTACTTTGAATATAATTGGTCCTCTCAGTGGTTGCCAGGGGACGGTTACTACAGTGAATGGCGCCCTAGCCACAGACCCGTGGCCAGTTATCTCCACTGTGGCAATACTACACTAAAAGATCACAGGCATACAGTACATCAAGTGTCTGAAGTGGGGCTTTATCAACTAATGTGTACATTTGCCTTTCAGCATCCTTAGTGGGATATACTGCAGCAGTGAGCTGCCTGGTAATATTCAGGCAACATATGCAGATACAAAACAACACAAAGGCGTATATAATTGTCCCAAAAAGCATACAGAGAGAGCGCATACAAAACACACAGGGGCTTCATACTGTATGCCCACATTTTATCCTGAAATCCACAATAGTGATGATGATGATGATGATGCTGATTGTTGGTGAGGATGGCGATAATTCGGAAACTGTGAGCCGAAGCCATTTACTCATCTACAACATCTTGTCTTAAATGATAATGGGTCTTATCTCCCACTTTTCCTATGTGATCCAAACATGACGTTACGCGCACGTAACTCAGAGGGAAGGGGAGCTTCACGTAGCTCTAGTCAGATGATAGGACACGGAGAGCACACATACACGCACACACACACACACACACACACACACACACACACACACACACACACGTGGACTCCCAGGAGTCTAATTATTTCCGGGTAATTCATTCTCTTCTATCGGGCTAGACTCTATGGAACAAACTGGAAAAATGCAAAAAACGTAACACATAAATAAGCATCAAACTATTACAAAAGCCAACTCTCAGTTTAACTTTTCCACTTTCTTTATTGGGCATCATTCATTCTTTGCCCTTGCCTTGCATGTGTTGTAAATGTCATGCAAAATATGTACGTATGTGCACATCCCCGCACATTTGTATTCATTAGCCTGTTTGCCTGGGATTGAATGATCTTTTGATCAAACACAGCAAGGCCCAGATCAAAACAAAAGGATCTGATGGTTTATGCAACTGTGATAACAGAATCATCACACCTTTGGCTGTGCGAAATGAATTTCTGGATAAAAGCATTAAACAAAAACATGTATATTTTCATATAAAAAGATCTCCAGCTGCACGGATGCCTGAAATGAACATTATACTGATAATGATTGTGTCAGCTTGTGTTTGCATGATGCGATCGCGTTGCGCTGCCTTTTAAATGGTGAAATATGCAGCATCCTTTAATCTTACCTATTATGTATTAATCTATATACACATCTGGTATAGATGAAAGTATCACTTTTATTTATCTTCAAATGTGCAAAACTATTATACATAAGCCTATTACACATTCAAAACACAGATATCCTTCATCCTCTGCATACAACCCATCCCTCAAGGGAGCAGTGGGCAGCCACTGTGCAGCGCTTGGGGACCAACTCCTGGTTGAAGCCATCACTGGTCAGATGGCACTGGAGAGTGACCATGTGTTTTAATGACCTTAGTACTGTAATTGGTCATGTTCAGTTATTTAATGAATTCTAATTAAAATAAATTGTTTGAAATGAATTGTGTCCAAACATGTTTGTGGCATGTTTTTTTGTAAAGCTGTTTATAAATAAACGTCATTGCTTTAATTAAGTCTCCCCTTCGAGTTGATTAGAATCTATTTTTACTATGCTTTCAGCAACGCATCTTGTTGCTCGTTGACTATCTAATCGCTCTGCTCTCGACCGCAATCTACAGCATGGAGCTGGATTCGCGTCATCAAGCTGACAGCTGTAATTGGCTGCTTGAATCACAACCGTGGTAGAGTATTGTTGCCCTGGTGTTCTATGGCTGAAGCATGCCGCAGGGAACCAAGCACAAACATTTGGGATTTTTGTGCAAGACCAAAGACAAGTTTGCCTCAGTATTTCTTTCAAAAGAAACAACAAAAACTAAAATAGCAATAAATCATATTTTCATTTCATCACAAGGGTTGGGAAGTAAGTGATTACAAAACACACAGTATCCTAACTGTAATATTTTCGTCTACAGGTACTAGCTAAAATAGTGGAATCAGATTACAGGTATTTAATAATAAATTATATGATTACTTCTAGAACTACTTTCAAATTGATCATAAAAGGGAAGTTTCCAGAAGAAAAATGCATAGAACAATCGACTGTTCTCTTAGTAAATAATCTTATTTACGTTAGTAAATAATTCAAATTAAATACTACTTCAATCTGTTCTCCTGAGCAACATACACGAAACAAAAAATAGAAATATTTGTTGCGCCAACACAGTAAATTGCTTTACATGGCATTTCAAAGAAAAATGTTTAGGAGGAAGCCTACAGTAAAATTATGCTAATGGTAATCAGATTATGTTACTAAATTTGGGTAATCCAAAAATTACATTAGACTGATTATAATTACTTACAGTTACTAGTCTGGTAACAAGTAACTGTAACTGACTAGGCTACATTTAAAAAGTAACCTACCCAAACCTGTTGATTACTCCAAACCTGTTGTTGTACTGTAGGCCTGTAGGGTACAACTAGAATAGCTGTACATTTTTAAAGGTAATTGGCGCCATCTATAGGAATACTGTGGAATAACTCTGCCACAGAAACTGAAAATCCCATTCATAATTATTGTTGTTAATTAATACATCTAAAGAAGGAAGTGTAACTAATCTAAGGCATTGCTAAATTGTACAATGAAGTGAAATGAAAATAAAAATATCTGCATGTTTTCAAAATTATTTATTACCGTATTTTCCAGGTATTTTAGAAAATTAACAAAAAGTAATGTGAACTGTTAATAGCACAAGAAGAGGAAGAGGACAATAAAACTAGAAAAAAGATACAAACACACAGAAATACACAATAATTTACAGCTGTACAAGCATTTTCCATGTTCAGGAAAGTTTATTACAAAGCAAGATAGCTAGAACACTGCCCTCAATTACATAAATGTCAGCCATAAATGCTGGCGGGAAGCTATCCAGGAAGACAAATATTAAAAAATGTGCACAAGATATATGAAACAAGCAGAGACCATGACAGCTATATGCATAGACGGCCAAAATATTATTGGAAGAACTCCTGACTATCTTGGGTATAGTCACATAAAACATTTTCCCTCAGTGAAGGTTCCCATTACAGAGTGAAACCAGGAGCCATGGGAAATTTACTCTGGCCGCAGCAGGTTTGGAGACTGTCTATCAGTATTCGTGCCAGGACTTCCAGCACTCTCTACCAGAAAATCACTAGTCTGGGTACATACAGGGGACTGAAGCTTCCTTACGGGGATGAAGCCATGAGGAGATGACCTAGGAGAATGGGTGGGAGAATGGGTGGGAGAACGGGAAGGAGAACGGGAAGGAGATAGGGAAGGAGAATGGACAGGGCGCTGAGGAGGGCCCGGGGGTCTTCGAGGGAGCGGGTGTGCCAGCGGAGAATGCACAGGGATGTGGTGGTACCTACGTGGAGCAGACCAAACAGGTCTTTCAGTTCTGCTGATGGTCGGGGGTTGGGAGGAGGGGATGTATGTAGTGGGGCTACTCCTTCCTGAAGGGCTCACAGTGATACCGGAACATTCTTCCAACCGCTCCAGAGTTTCCTGGAACAGGAATTGAGTCATTGTGATACATTGTAACTACGGGCACATTATTAATCTGAAAGGGTTTTGACAAACCACTTGCTAGCAGTTTGCAAGGCACTTACATCTTCATTCAGAACATACAGAGGCATGGGACTCCTTCGACCAAGGGTGGATGCTTTAGGAACAACATCTACTGTTCATAAAAAGAAAAAGAAAAAATATATATTACAAAAAAGAAGCATTTTCAGACTAGTACCTATATAAATATTTAATTATGCAATTTTCAGAAAATTATGCTCTGTCAAGAATAAATCATGTCACACTAAAAAGTACAGCATATAGACTACACCAGCAGTTTTCAAAAACGTGTGCTTCATAGCTTGTCATAGCTAGTACATAACATACAGTATACATGAAATATAACATCAATAGGCTAAAAGCAATAACAAAGAGATACTTTTAAATAATGTAACGATATCTTAGAGAACCACCCGTGTACACAACAGACATAGAAATAACAACGCTCTGATGTTCCTTACCATCATGGCCATTCTCACTTTTCTCTACGTAGTCAGGAGCTCTTTGGGGGACTGATTGATTCTTTCTACACAGATAAAATCCCTTGTTACTGTAAAAAATGCAATCTGATCTTGCCTACCAACTTGGCCTATACATAACTGACTGAGTTGTATACTTGTTCATAAATAAAAGTGGGTGTATATAAAAATATTAAGATGTAAATGTATAAATAGTATATATTATTTAAATTATACAAAATAATGTTTTGTTTTCCTTTGTAAGTGTATTTATTATTAAAGCAATATTTACTTATTTTGTCAATCCCTGTGCATTGTGCCACTGTCACAGGATTCCGCAGTATTTGTTTATGCTGAATCTTGGAATTTTAATAATTTTATTCAGATAGACAGAGTAGTGGAAAGGAAGTAGAAAATGTGTACAGAAACAAGAGCAATCTTACTTGGAGGGCTTCCAACAGGCACACACAGTCACCAAGGTGATCAAGAGGAATATGCCCCCGGTGGACAGGATGATGTATAGCGAGCTTCGTCCTAAGAACACGAGAGAGAGAGTTAGAGAGCAAGAAAGATGGAAATATAGAAAGGAAAAGAATAAAGGCTGGTCAAACATAGCACGGCAAAGCTTCTACTGTACTTTAACCTCTTACAGACACACATCCTGCACATACCTCCTCAGGAGGTTATGCTACTGAATCATATAGTGAAGGAACAATATGGATGTCAGACTTGGTCACAATTTTGACACATTGCTTAACCACTGATATACTGTATAATTGTATTTCTTTGACAATGACCCAAGATAGAAACTAAAACACTTATTTCAGATGTGATGAGTGTTCTCTTTTGTGCCTGCCATCGACAAGGCTGACTTAAGCAAAAGCTCAGCGGGCCAAATTACATGGCGAATAAACTTTAGATTTGATACGTTGCATTTCTGTCCTGGTGCCATGAAATATCAAGTTATAGACTTGGGTTGAGGCCTCTTGCTGCTGTTCATGTTGAGAGATAAATCCGAGGCAATAGAGGACAACTGTTGTTGCTCTCTTTTAATTTAAACATTTATGAACTGGCAGGATTACTGAGCTCCACTGGAGCAAGGAGTCAATCCACCGGTAGTCTTTATATGCCGCCTGTCTGCTTATTAATATGCTCTTATATAATCTTATATTTCTGAAATGTATGCTTAACAAAAGTTGTCGTAGGCAACGATGTTAAACATTTACAACATACGTTATCTAATATACATCATACTAGGAAATAATTGCTAGGAGCAAAAGTGTCAACATTCTGAGGGCTTAAAAAGGATAGGAGACTGTAGTTTGTTTTTTTGTAATTAGAGGAAAAAAGCTTTTGTTAGTGGAAGTGCTATGGGGTAAGGATATAATTGGCCAGATTCACATACTCTTTCTTTTACTCTCTCTCTCTCTCTCTCTCTCTCTCTCTCTCCACACACACACACGCACACGCACACGCACACGCACACGCACACGCGCACACACACACACACACACACACACACACACACACACATTTCTCCCTCTGTGACTGCCATGTCCAAACTATATTAAACAGCCCATATGTGCAGCACTTTGGGCCAGCTGTCTGTCTGGCTTTGCACTTGTTGTGAACAACATTGTTTGAGAAGCAAACATACCTTTTCACATTTATATGTGACATGATAATTGCATAGAATGGCCAGACAATTACATTTCGTGTGAACAGTTTATCTGGAGTTCAAATAACCCACCTATCACTAAGTGATAGGTGGGTGGATACAGTAGCAGATATTTAGATTCACATTATTATTTACAGGCCTTAAATGACATAGCAACTTGTTTAAATGTATGTGATTGGACTTTTTATGTTACTGTAAAGAGCTTATATATCTGTTATGCATTTTCAGCAAACCTTGTGAAATGTTGACTTGCTAGCGCCACCTACTGTAGACTGTGAGCTTGACAGATGTGCTCTTCATACTGCTGATGGGGTTGTCCACCGTGCAGGCGTAGGTGTCATCGTCTGTCACCAGAACCCGTAGGATGGTCAGCACCTTCTGATCACGTGACAGTATCAGACGCGAGTCATTGGTCAGCGCCTTGCCCCCCTTCAGCCAACCATATATGGGCTTGGTGCCGTTGTCGTGGGAACAGTGTAGTTTGAAGTGCTCGCTGTACTCCAGCACGGAGGAGCCAATCATCTGTACATAAGGTTTGGACACGGGGACTGTGGATGACAGGGAACACACATCTCGTTGAAGATCAGAAGAGGAGAGAATAATGTAGCCTAATGGGCAACATCATATTCTCTCATCTTTAATGCTCTTTTAGTAACATCTTCAACCTGATGCGATCATTAATACCAAACAAGATTGGAGAGCGCTTTTCATGTTTGGTCCGTGTAACGCGTACCAGGTCAGTTTTCTATCCACGTTAGCTTGTGGTCAGAAAACTGACGAGTGTTACATTGACTATGATTCCATTCCACTAATATTACTTGTTTTTCTAAAGACTATTCGTGGAACCCCGTTTCTGTGGCTGCACAACTCCTTCAAATGTCTGAAAACAGAGCCCACCATCGACGGAGAGCTCGATATGGTGCTCTCCCGTGAAGGTGTCATCGGTGATGGAGATCTCAACCTCGTAGGCGCCCTCGTCTGACAGCTGCAGGTTGTGGAGCAGCAGCGAGCCGTTCCCAAACACCAGCACCCGGTTGCGGTACTCCGGCCTCAGGTTGCCTATGACGCTGGTCCCTATAGACTGCACCACAGTGACAGGTTTCTCTCTGTCTCTCTTCAGCTGCCACTTAATGACAGGCTGGTCGGAACTTGTGCTGGTGTAGCCGACAGACAGAAGGGCCTCACCGCCCACGGTGCCGCGCACCATCTGGGTTTGGCTGCTCACGTTGACCCCTGACACCACGCCTGGGGAACAGTGGGCTTAGGTTAACCATGTACAGTATGTATTAATGATGTGTGTTTAATGCTCGGGAGCTTTGATTAAGAACTGGGTTATGTTGCTTTTCCTGATTGAAATACTTTATTGTCATTGTTTATGTGCAGTATAGGCTACCGCGAAATGTGCTGTGACATGTGCCTGAGTTACATTTGAAAAAGACAGTAATAAATACAGAAATATGAAAACACGCATGGTCACCTCAAGTAAATAAATAAATAAGAGCGAAGCATTTTTGATCGCACATAGTAAAAAAAATAAAAAGTAAGAAATATTCAGAGAACATACTATAACAGATGAAGACTATCAAGTACAGTATAGTAAATAAGTACTGTGTATATATAGTAATGCAACTTCTACAGATGCAACTGCTTTAAAAGGGTCTATTTAAGTTACCTGAAGAATAATACATTTACACAAGAACAATTATATATGTTGTTATATTTAGGATAATTAATGAAATGTTAAGGCAGAAAGCTATAGGGTCTAACCTATAATACATGGTGTAACCATGACCCCATTAAAGTGAATAGGGTCTGGAGAAGCTCCATTGTTTCACAGTCATTGCCTCCTACTGGATGTAGACCTCTGGCAAATGTTGAAATTATTCTCATCTAGCTCTACCACTATTTTGGAACACAAGCTTGACTTCAACGTCATCTCACTAGCCACCCTGATTGGGCCGTCAGCGAGGTGGCTGTGAAAACACTAATACGAACAAGGATTTCAGACTATAATCTCTGCGAAAATTCATCAAAGAGCAATAGGCCGAGCTAGTGTTAGAGTATGCCTCCTGCAAAGACCTTTTTATGACCTCTCCTTGTGAACAAGCAATACGCTTATTTTGATTTTTGTTCCCCTAATTGTTCTGCATCCCATACAGGGCTTCAGAGGGAAGGTATTTTAATGTTAGTCACATTCTACCTTTAATTGAAAAGCTTTGTCTTGGTAACCAAACACTTTAAATCTACTATTGTCACAGTGGAGGCTCCGGTAGAAGTTAGCGGCACATGAAGAGATTAACATTAGCTAGGCCTGTTAGAGACAGAGAGAGAGAGAGAGAGAGAGAGAGAGAGAGGGGGAGAGAGAGAGAGGGAGGGAGGGAGCGTGTGCGAGAGAGAGGGAGAGAGAGGGCGAGAGAGAGACCTAGCACTGATCATCATTCTCTGTAGTCGAGCAATTCATGCAGTTGGCATCGTCCCATCACTGTGGCAACCATTTGTCCCGCCTGACAGGGGTTGCCAGGACGATAGGACAAAGGCCATGATTGTTAGAACTAGTTCCCTCCCATGAAAAGAGAGCGAGAGAGAAAGAGAGAGAGAGAGAGAGAGAGAGACAGAGAGAGAGAGAGACAGACAGACAGAGAGAGAGAGAGAGAGAGAGAGAGAGAGAGAGAGAGAGAGAGAGAGAGAGAGACAGACAGACAGACAGAGAGAGAGAGAGAGAGAGAGAGAGAGAGAGAGAGAGAGAGACAGTGAGAGAAAGCTTCTTTGTGACTGATTATAGATAGACACAGGGTCTAGTGATTCTGGGAGAGTTGTGCACTTGGTACGGTTCTAGGGATGAAACTATAACCATCACATTTTGAACCAAAACTAGTGGATGTACTTTGAGGTCAGCCTTTCCTCTCATCCAGGTCTAACGCACAGCAAGGTGTCATGAGGGGCACGGCTACTGTTCTACGCTAAGCACCATCCCTTCAGTAGGCCTACTTTCTGACATTACTTCCCCTCTCAGAGGACTCCAGTAGCTGAGGTCATTGTCCACTCTTTCAGCGCTAACTGGAATCTGAATAAAGCACCTCTTGTGAACTAATCTTCACTGACTGCTTAGGATGTGTAAGGACAGAACCCTTCCGCACCAACACACACAAACACACACACACACAAACACAAACACAAAATAAATAAATACATTTTCATTTCATTAGATCATTTCATTAAATAAATACAATCAAATGTAACATTGCTGAATAACAGCTGAATAATTACACTGAGTTGTATTATTGGCACATGAGATGCAGGTAAACATTATGAAAGAATATGAAGTAAAACAAAAGCATTCGGCTGATTAAAAGACAAAAAGTTCTACCGTGCATCTCGGAGTGGCTATCACGTGTTGGGTCTTACCTGTGAATGCAAGCAGGAGGGGCAAAAGACCACAGGCCGTCAACAGTGGAGGAATGTCTGTCCGTCTGTTGCCTGTAGAAGAAGCGGGGGTCTTCCTCCTCTCCGGCTTCATCTTGGGTCCGGGGCGGTTGACTCCTTCTCCCTCCCAGTGAGCATGGTTTGTCCACGCCGGGCACGCACGTCGCCACGGCGCTGTGTGCTAATAACGCTCTTTCCAGTAGTGCCTGCTTGCAACACTGGCCTCAGCCTGGCCACTCAGAGCCCCACTGCACCCCACCACAGCCAACAACAGCCAACTGTTGAGCGTGTGTGTGTGTGTGTGTGTGTGTGTGCGTGTGTGTGTGTGTGTGACAGAGACATACTGTGATGGAGCGCTTGCTTGCCAAGCATAGTGCCGCTGTACACAAAGAAAAACCAATTAACTTGTTTGACATGTTTTAAATACATTTTATAGAGTCAGTATTTCATATTTAGAATAGTAGATTGTGAATAGCATAGTGTTAAAGAATAGAATAGTGTATTTTTTTATTTCGGAAATGTTTGTTTTTTTTTACACTGACTACAGTATTGCATTAAGTTGATTCGCTGGAATTCCTGCTGGGCAGAACTGCTTCAACCCCAACATTGGCTTTGAAAGCGCCACTCACTACAACAATCGGCCTGAACTTGAAAAACAACCAGCTTCCCCTTCTTTAGCCTGCCTTTGCCTCCTCTGGCAAGCCCCTCAGGAGCCCCACAATAAATCCACACACTCTCACAATTGCACATTTGAGGCATGTTGGTAGCTGTTACCATGGCTTTCTTAGAGGCGCATGGTAATTGGAGGAAACAGGTGTCATTCCCAGGTTGTCCTGTTGGTGGTGTATGAGATACAATAAAGGCAGGGTCAGTAATTTTCGAGAACGCTTGCTAAATTCGAGCTCAAATCAAAACAATATTCCCCGGCGCCATCCGAGACCCCGCCCCACACATTGAAACGCACTGTAAAGCAAAGCGTATTACTACGGCTTTGTTGTTGTGAGCGGTGTTCGCCACTTTGTTTATGTTCTTATTCACGGAGCCAGGGCTGTGTAGAATTATCGTATTCTTTTTTTAACACGTACAGAGAACGGTAAGCTAACGAAATGCGAGGAGATAGTTGGTGAATGTGACAAAATGCGTATTAGCATACAATGAGACTGCAATAGCTGACATGACCTTTAAGTCACTGTGCAAGCTAGGAGGAATGGCCTGTACTGTATAGTCTCTAGGCAATGCCTGAAGAGAAGCTGTGTACAGAATTTGTTTTGTTAAACATATATACACATTCTTAGACATGCCATCTGCCTCCAGCACAGTGCAAAACTGTCAGTCAAAAGCAGTGCAATCTTCATAATATCCAGACTGCTTTCTCTGCGGTTTGAGGTCAGAGTGTATGTATCTGGTAGTGCAACAAAGGAAGGCTCTTCATCCTGGAGGCATCGGGGATGATGGGATGCTATTAGGAACATATGAACAGTAGCTGTCCACTGTCAGGCTCACTCTAGCAGGGCTACATACCCTCAAAGCTAGACCCCTCCCAGAGCCCCTGTCCTCTGGTGTCCTGGGTCAGGGCAACCCCCTTCCCCCCATTCCCTCTCATCATCTAACGGGTCCAAATCAAAAGAAACACAGTCAATAGATGAGAACAAAGGCGATAAGGGGGCCTCTGTGTGTTGCGTGTCAGGGAGAACAGCCCTCGACCCGGTTTAGAGTTTGGTTTATGTTTTAATCAAGATGCGATAAATATTCCTTACTTCATGAAATTATATATATAGATGAATATAATCATCACAATGTCACGTGTCTCGTGATTTGCTTCCACAAATGTTTTTATTCTTCTCATGAAGGGATACATATTATACAGGTGAAATAATGAAACATTCCTGGAGTTGTAATAACTCTCTTTATTAAGTTTAATCTAGTAGCAGAGATGGTGAGTTAACAGACAGGGCCGATGGAGAATACATCACTGCGCCCCCTGCTGTTTGTGCTGGCCCATATCCATGTCTAATTAACACCCAGGAGAGTACAGAGTCTAACAGAGATGTATTGCTTGAGCTACCGACAGACTGTCGGAGTAAAGGTGAGCAGTCAAATCACACCATATGAAGGAAGGTTAACTTTTAAAATATTCTTTACGCAACTTGGCCGATTATTAAAACAACTGGACAGCAGTGTAATTGTGTACCCCCTCATCACAGTAGCCTGCTGACTGAGCACCACATTCAGTACAAAGAGTGGTATAGGTTCACATGGGAGCTAGTTCAACAGAATTGTCTGCCCCCTGTTAAAAACACATCTTTCCTTAGCTGTCATAATTCAAGTGACAGCTATAGTGGGTGCTGAGCTATGGTTGCAGGGGGGCATGAAATATTGATCGCTCCCCCACAGTCATTAAAGAGACGAGAGAAGATGAGCACGGCACCCCTGAGATTAAGTCGAAGTAAGGTGGAGAATGACAAGACGGATCCTTCTAAGCCGCCCTATACAGTATAGGCTGTTGGTGGGACAGGGATGGGTGAAGCTACACTGTCAGGATCAGAATTAAGGGTCTTATATTTTGACTTCGCTAAATGCCATGGAGGGAAAGCCTTACTGTACAGTAGTATCTCCAGCAGCTGCTGGTGACACAAGGAACTTGTGTTTGAGCACACAAAAGTAACTCATAAGCTATCTGTACTAGGAATAAACTCAGTGTGTGGTTACCGTGCTTTCCTGCATCTCAGATGTGCGTGGGTGTTTTGCGTGGGAGAACTGGGAGACTAAAGAAGATGCACTAGCTTTTTTCTCACATACCACACGAGGCCACCTTTACAAATGGTGTTGCTATTTTTTAAGATTGTATTTATGCATGTAATATGGATTATAACGTATTTACCACATATTAGACACACTTGTGAGATTGTAAATGGTAATGTAAATGTGTGTTCTGTAGACTATGTGCTGATACCTTGAAAAAGTAGCTTGTAGCTAATTTTGTAGCTATGGCTATAGTCATAATCGTAATAACCGCTTAGATAACACTATTTCATTGCCTAGTGCAACAAAAAAAAAGTGTGCATGCTTTGCGTTGGTGAGTTATTCACGCTCATTAGTCTCCTTTGTCGTTAATCATATGGGAGACTAAACACCATTTGTTTTGGCTTTGTGCAAACCTGTTCTTTCCAATTAGCTGTTGTGCTTATGTTGCAGTGATGGAGCAGAGATGAATGGTGTGACTCATTTATTTGTCATGTCTCTCTCTGTTCTAAAAACGCTGTTTATAAACTGTACCTTCCTAGTGCAGTTCCCAATACATTACAATACTTTAAAATGCTAATTTAGTTCATAGACACAGATTACTTGGTAATGTAAAAACAACGTAAGTAAACAACAACAACAACATCAAAATCCGCACCACTGTATTAATTTACAACGATGCATGCTTGATTACTGTAACTAAGTGATCTCTGGAGCGGGACATAATGGTGTCCACTCATTCATGAGAGCTATGTGCAGTCCCTGTAATCACTCACTGCACAAAAGGTGGGGTTAGATTTGTTTACCAAACAACTGCAAGACACAGATAATGGCATATCAAGATTGATAAGGTAGTTGCAGAAAGCACCTGACATGAAGTATACTGTAAATAAGACAAAATATCACGTTTTACATAGATTTATTGTAGTAGCGCAATGTTTCTACAGAAGGGTTCAGCAATACTCCATTCAACCTGTCTTTAAGCATGATCTTTAAGCACGACTGACATAAAACATTCAAACACAAGTAGATTTCAATGGTGGTAAACAAATTAAACCATATTTCTCATAAGTTAAAGCTGTACCTAGAGCATCTGAAAGAAAATATGTGTGATTATTACTGCATGCTTCTGCTCTGGAAGATCGGATTTATAGGAAATGCTTGAGAAAATGTAAATATGTAATAAAGTAATAAAAACAAATGCAAATTACAATGTAGATAAATTACAATTGGATTAGAACATGATACTTGATATATACTCTAGCTACTTTCATTTTAATATTATGTGCAAGCAAAGTATTAGTCAGAACACAAGCACTTAAAACAAACAATCAAAACATGATGTACGCCATTAGTTATGCAAAGTCTAATTATGATGCATACATTGTACACAGCCATTATGAACCGTATCCATTCAGAATAAGCCCTGTTTAGCGTACAAACGACAATAATTTTCACATTCACAGATCGGCATCTAAAAACTAGCACACTACCAGAAGTTTCACAAGAACATGCAGTGAGTTGCAAAATCTGGGTCAAAGACATCCATAACTGAGCAGAGACTGCCGGGGAAGCAGAGGAGTGTTTAGACTTCAAAAGAAAAAAAAAAAAAGAAAAAAGAAAATAAAATAAAAAAAAAAGAAAAAAAAAAAGAATAAATACATTTTGAAAATCTACATAATTTTCGAATGATAATTCGTATTACAAAGGATGTTAATCTTGGGGTAAAAATGTGTGCCCGACAGCTAGCCCAGCCAGCCAATACCAGCCGCTACCTTGATTTTCCACCTCTCTCCAAACAGGTCAGGGCAGGGGTGTCACTGCTCTGGCACAGATGTGTCGTCACTCTCTACTGCCCTCGATCCTCCTGTCTCTATAAACAGATCCAAAGCAGGCGTGTTTCAGTGCTTCAGACGCATGCACATGGAACAAACACATTCACTGTCCTAGATGCTTACCGTTGAAATGCAATGTAGGATATAGGCAGTGAGCAGCGCGCCTTCATAAACTGAGTTGGTCTAATACACCTAAAAGGGGGTCTCCCCCCAATGGGAGGAGCTTGGGTTGCTGCTCCCTGTCCGACAGGCCCATTAATTCTGCCTGGCCCGCAGAGGCACATATCTAACGCACCTGGAGTTATAAATACATCCCCTATATAAGAATGCCACGCAACCAGCAACTTGGTTGGAGAGAATCAGTGCGGAAGATCCAGAAAGCTGTTTTAGCACTGTTCTTACCAACAAGCCAATGCTAGTTATTTTAGCCGTCAATTTACCAGCACATTTACCAGTAGATGAATTAATAATTACTTTAACTGAATAGTTCATAGTCAAGCTTTTGCCGCTATGGGGTAATTAAATGAGTAAGTGCACATTACATTACATGTACTAGCTCACCGGGGAGGTTTCTAATAAGTGTACAGTATTTAATGATGTATAGCATTCAGTTAAGCTATGTAACGAAAATATACAAACAGCATGCACTTAAATTATGTATTATTAGGTACTGTATTATCTAACATAGTATATTTTCCCAGCAATGTGACTCCATAAAAACCTGATACCGACTGAACAACTAAAAGTATTATATATCAATGGATTAACATTAACATCATGTTAATGTGTCCCCACTCTCCAGTTTCCTCTCCCTTCACCTATTGGTGTTGTCACATGATCTTATGTTACCTACTGGATGAAGGCTTTAATAGCACCGCTACGGTGACTAGTCGTAACCATAGCCTGTATAAATGGACAAACCCTCCGTGACGTCACACATAGCTTTTCTCAAGAACGGGCGTGAAGACTCTGGCCGCCACCATCTTTGCAGTACCTGACCCCGCCTGTTAACGCCCCACTATCAATTATAGGGCAGCAAGTGGCGCAGTGGTAGTGCAGGGCGATGGGTGAGCAAAGACTCCCTGGTTCGAACCCCACTAACTCCTTACAAAGTGTCGACGTGTCCTTAAGCAAGACAACTAACCCCAACTGATTCCTGTGGTCAGGTGTCTCCTTGAATGGCTGACATCGGAATGTGTGTGAATATGTTTTTAACTGATGCGTTATATATATTAAAAAAACACCCCCGTACAGTTGTCATGAACAGAGAGAATAGTTGCAAAGACCATAAACCCAGGCTGTAAACATGTACATTTTTGCTGTAAAGTCGGACATTTTAACATGGGAGTCTATGGGCATTGACTCCCTTTTGCAGTAAGCCTCAAGTGACCATTCAAGGAACTGCAGCGGTTGGCACTTCCACGTTGCATTCATTTCTCAGCGCCGGAGGTTCCCGCTTCATCATAACTGCCCATATTGCTGGCCTTACGCCCCGGCCTTACGCCCTGGCTCTCTACAACACTGACCTGTGTCCCCCCCTGGCTGCCGTTGAGCGCCTGCTCCCTGCTGCTCACCTCCTCCCCCTCGGCTTTGTCCTCCGGCTTCATCTTCTTACGGGTCATGTGGCCGCGGAAGCCGGCCTGGATCTTGGCCGCCGCTTTGTTGGCCTCGGGGTCGTCCAGGGGGATGTCCATGATATCCTCCTCCTCCTGCTGTCGGCTGCAGTCCTCCTGCTGAGACGGGACATTCACGGGACGTGACCATGTAAGGGCGGGTTCCTCCAGAAGAGAAGCCACCAGAAGAACATTACATGGTGTTTAACTTGGTGCTGTGCAGCCTGCTGTGAGAACCATGCATGCCAGCAAGCTAAAATGCCAGTTTCTTTAAGGCTTTGACTGGCCTATTACCTCCAGGGACGCTAGCAAACTATATATTCTCTTCCACTCTGCTGCTGAGAAAAAGCAGAAATACTTTGCTTGCAAAAAAAAAATGACTTTGCCCATGTCAGGATAATGAGAAGAGCTGACAACCCCTGTCGCATGAAGTTCAGTTGAGGAAAACACCATGTAATGCCTTCGCATCGCTCACTGTGGTGTTTACATTGGAATTATAAGGGGAACATAATGACAACTGTATGTGCTGCAGCCAGAAAATAACAGCAAACACGATATTTAATAGCGCCTGCTTATATATTCCCTGAATACACAGCGAACTGTCCTGAAGGCAAGGCAGCTCTGGGTGGGTTGGTGGAGGAGGAATACTGTACTTGGCATGTCAAAAAGTGACAATGGCACAGTGGCACGGCTGTCAGCGGGTTATGTAAACACTAATTTTAATGTTGTGGTGGACACACATCAACACACTGGGTGTTGCTAAAAGAAAAGGAGATTGACGTCTCGCACAAAGGCAACCCACAGACCGAGCCCACTGTCATCCCACTAGCCTTGCCAAAGCGGCGCATCTTATCTCCGGTGAAACCCCTCCAGTGTAGGAGGGTGACCACCCACCTGTACAGCCAGCATTCATTAGCCTCTCTGACTGACACTGACACAAACCACAGCAGTGGCAGTACCGCGCTACAGAATGTTGACCATTTGACTGTCGGCTGTTTGATTTCAGGAATTAGTTTGCAATGATATTACAAAATCTTATACTTTTGTATACGGTATACAGTCTCCTTCACATGCATTATTAATTACAACATTGTATACAATAAAAAATGTATACAGCGCAAAAATAAACTGTTGTGCTTTCCCCGAGAATGTAATGTAACACACAGCACCGTGCAGTATAAAGCAGCCCAAATCATATTATTAACATAACAAGTATCTACTAACCAACAAAGAACCCACTTAAAGCAAAGCAGTTCTTTAATTTCCAAAAAATGATCTCAGAAAAAGTAAATAAGAAGCTTTTACTTACATTGTGACAGTCCATGGCCGCTGTATTAAGCTGAACTGACCTAGTTGACTTATCTCTCCCAGATCAGCCTCAAATACAACACAGATGTCTCACTGGTACCTGATAGCAATAACTGTATGCTCACTAGCATCCACTCACGCACAAGTCAGGCACAGAGAGAGTTAGAGAGAGAGAGAGAGAGAGAGAGAGAGAGAGAGAGAGAGAGAGAGAGAGAGACCTCCAACAGAGATTATGACACCAAGCGCTACATCTTCTCAGCTTATTTAAGTGGCTCACTGAGTGCACAAGA
>JAODUE010017142.1:0-15900 GCA_027564755.1 Amblyopsis hoosieri
GTGTGTGTGTGTGTGTGTGTGTGTGTGTGAGAGAGAGAGAGAGAGAGAGAGAGAGAGAGAGAGAGAGAGAGAGAGAGTGGGTAACGTGGAATGGTGTTGGATTTCGCTTAGGAGGCAAATTCATTGCAGCTGAGAACTCACCGAATGGAAAGTCAGAACGCAGAATGGTGAGGACATTGTTTGTAGAATCTGTTAAACTTTAGAACACTCAAAAACGATTAGGGCCTATTTGTTATACAAACCACACAATGGCGGTAGGCTATCTTATGCAGCTGAAAGAACACACTTGTACACAGGATTTCAAATTCAAATTTTAATAGAAAAACGATCAATTGATTGATTTATTGATTGATTGGTTAACTGATTTATCGATTGATCGATTGATTCATTGATTAAGCAGATGTGTTCTCAGGCACTGATATTTTTTAATTGTCTTACTTGCCTGATGTAACAATGAACCCCACTGATCTTGTATTTATGTATGTAACTATAGATGAATGAGTAAAATAGTAACCTACAGAGGGAGAACATGATAATAAATGTGAGGAAGACGGACAATTGGCCTGCATGCCACTAATGTGCATGACATCACTCAACTAGCAGATTTTAAAGTGACCTTATAACCCTAAAGCAAACAGTGAACTCTGTCAACTGAACAGCATGGAACTTTGAGGTATAGTCTGATACAGATTTTTAAACATGAGCTGATATTTGTGTAGAGACAGGATCCAATAAAGATGCCTGACTGCAGCATTAGTGAGACAAGTGGTGAGAGAACCCCTGAATATCTCAGTAAATCACAGAGGACATGTTAACACAAAAACACACGCCAATAGTGGTTGGTTAAAGTTCAGCATGATGTTGTCCAGTGAAGTATGGTGATAAAAAAAACTATTTACACATTGTAATGAAGGAGAATAGCTTGAATTGTCCTTATGTGTAAACACTGTTGCTGCAAGTCAACAAGACACAAAATAAACTACAGCTATGCAACAAATACTTCAGCATATAGTATTACAGTAATCTAGAAGATCAAGGTATTTATGTCACACTGTTGTTACCCAGAGGACCTTCTGCGATAATATCCAACCTTCGTGAAGTCATTCAGAAATGCAAATTATGCTGGGTTAGCAAGCAAGGCCGAGTCTCAATACAAAAGACAAACCATTTAGCATAATAAAACTACTCTAACCTTGGTGAACGCAAGCAAATGTGTGTGTGTATGTGTGTGTGTGTGTGTGTGTGTGTGTGTGTGTGTGTGCATGTGTGCGTGTGCGTGCGTGTTTGTACAGTATGTGTGTGTGTTTAAATGCCACTATGTGGTGATCAGGGTCAAAGGATTAGAGTTGAACGTAGAAGTTTTCCTGCACACACACACACACACACACACACACACACGCACACACACACATACACACACACATTATTATACATACAAATATTGTTGAATGTCTCAAATATTAAAAGTGGCATAGAATGTATTGTTATTTAATTTCTTTTCATATTGTCGTGTTAATCATTTAAAATATGCATTTGATCAAATAATTAAACATAGCCTATACTGTAACTTGTAGATCATTCATTGTGAGAGTGTTTGGACACATAGACATTATTAGTTTCACATGTTTACATCATGCCACCAACATTTCCCTTTTGTGGAGAACAATGTATACATCATAAGATGTATACATTTGTTGTTAAGACTTGTTAAGACTGTGAGGTGTGTATCACTGTCTATCCCATGCTTCATTTTCTCACCCTTGGTGTGTGTAAAAACAGCATTGGCTATTTTTGCACCTGTATAGTGAAATATAATAATGTATAAAACAGACATAAACAAGCATGAACGCCCACACACACACACACACACACACACACACACACACACACACACACTCACACACACTGTAAAGGAAAATCTTTCTGCAACAGACAGAGAAAGGGAGATAATGTGAATACAATGGAAGGTAATGACACAACTGTTATACGGTGTCTAGGTAAAGATAGAAAATCATCTTTCTGTCTTCTCTCGGCCCCATCGTCTCTCCATTTCTCGCTCTCTTTTTTTCAGTCTCCCACTCTCTCTTTCCATCAAGATGCCATTATTCAGGACATTAGCAAAGACAAGCTAAAAGCTCTCACAGTCCTAGAGGGTCCCAGGGTCCTTGCTGAGAGCGTCGCCGTGCGCGCGCGAGTGCACAAACACGGACACACACACACACACACACACACACACACACACACACACACGTTTGACTAAAGGTACAGTATATAGCCTGAAGCATTATATGGGGTGTGAAATATGTCTTATAAACACGAGCAACTAGTCTCCTTGCTGTAGCACACACGGCATGATGAATACGCATAGGAGGATATACTGTAGTAATGGATACAGTTATATAATTAAATGTAATGTATAATTCTATTTCTATTGGATTTGGACTAATTGGTCAATATATATTTTCTCTCCAAATGTATTGTATCTCTTCTGCAATTCTATAGTATTTCTTGACCTGTGATGTATTTTCCTCTTTGTGATTAGTGCTCTCCCTGTCCGATTCTCTCTTTCACACTCAGTCTTTCTATCCCTCTATCTAATTTTTATAAACACTGACCGTAACCTCTGTATAATAGAAACAGTAGTATATTATACCAGAAATGGTGAAGTACCAGCAGTACTATCAGAATAGTACTATTCATTGTTTTGGCACTATAATGTATGTGTGATGTGTGCTAGTAGATTTTCCATAGTGGTCGTATTTAGTGGACGAACTGTAATACATTTATTAAATATATGATGAATTGATTAAATATATTATTTACATTTCAACTAATCATTGAAGGTCAAAGGATATATGGAAAAAAAATGTCTTACTGTAAGAAAATATTCACTTGATAAAGGTCACAAAAACTAGACCAGCTCAACTGCTTCAGCTCTGAAAGTTGATAATTATTTCGTATCTAAATCGTGAGCCTCCCATACGTCATATGTAACGTTTTCTAGCCTCAAACTTGGCTCTAATTTCCTTTTTGTTAAGTCCATTTGCAGAGCTCAGGGACTTGTGAGGATTTTCATAATTTGTCCTCCAATCCGTTCCCTCCTTTTCCTTTTACCGCCATCACAATTACTGCTACTGAGTACAAAACCATTGAAATTATTCATCTGCTTCATCCCTCCTATTCGTCATTCTCTTTCAGAGTAATTCACATGTGTGTTGGGTCTTTATCAGGCGTATATGGCCTGGACCCGCTCATGTTTTTATTCATGCACGGCTTTCTCCGATGAGCCTTGTGCACGTGCCTGCGACAGTGCTACCTGTGTGGGCACAGTAACACTGTGTGTGCGTGTGCTGTCATCTTACATATTATGTGTATGTGTGTTCTTGGTTATGTATGTTGTATGTGCATTTTGTACTTGTTTTGTACTGCATGTGTGTACAGTATGTGTTTTATTTGCCTTTATGTGTGTGTGTGTGTGTGTGTGTGTGTGTGTGTGTGTGTGTGTTCATTCTCTGGCATGTAAGTGTGTTTGTTTGTTTGTACATGTGTTTGGTGTGTGTGTGTGTGTGTGCGCGTGTGTGTGTGTGTTTGTGTGTGTGTGTGTGTATGGTGTGTGTGTGTGTGTGTCCTCCAGACCTCCATTGTGCCTCTTGTGAGATCAGGTCTTAATCTAACAACTGCCACTATGGCTGTGGAGACCTCCAGGTCCGCCCCCTCTGGCCTGTCACTGTGCCCAGGCATAGGGGCTCTCCGCTGGGCTTCCTGGCAGGCCAAGGCCTGGGTCTCAGGTCTGGGGGTTGGCCTGGAGCCCTGGTCGTTGTCCTTTAGCACTGACGCCCACAGCAGCCCCACAACGGAGCCTACGTCCTGGCCTGCCTTGGCCCCGGACCCCTCTTCCTGGCTGGGGGCCTGAATGGAGGGATGGAGGGAGAGGTGACAGGGAAAGAAGCCTTTAGTTGAATGTTCAGTGGAGTGAGGAGAGGTGGAGAGGCTAACAATGCTATCAGAGAGTCTGGCGTCTCTGGTACCATAGAGCACACACACACACACTGAACACACAAGGCACACACACACACACACACGCACGCATTGTTTGTGTTTGTCTTTGTTTATCTCTGCTCTTCACACACACACAGGCAAACAAAGACAAGAAACAAACAGATTAGAGAGAGAGCGTACGAACCAGACCAGAGAGAGTTAGAAACAGTTAACAATGAGAAGAGAGAGAGAGAGAGAGAGAGAGAGAGAGGCTTGGAGTGTGTTCTGTTCTGTCATTCCGTTGGCCGGAACCCGTGTGACATTGTCGCGGACCGCAAGTCCCCATGGAAACGCAAAATCAACATGTTTGCTCAAAAACGCTTTCATTAGCACCTCGAACCGCGGCCAAAACAACAGCGTGGCCGAGGGACCCCCGTGATGTCACGACCCCTTCTCCTACACTACACACACACACACACACACACACACACACACACACACATACATAAAATAAAGCACAAAAACTAATTATAAAAAGCAAAAAACGAATTAAAAATAATGTTTGGTGTGGTTTTTGGGCACGCGTTGACCTGTGTTGTCATGCACACAAAGCAAGCGACAGACCTGGCAGTCCACACACACACGACAGTTATAGCCTTTACGTTGGGGAACAAATGAAACTCTACATAATAAACTTACATGGGGCATTATAAAGGTTTATGATGATAGCATTGGCACCATGCAATTAGCAAAGCCTTCCAAAACCAACTTCAGAAAACTCAAAAATACAATAACTGAAATTAAATGAATTACATCGATATTTTAATAATAATTACATTATATATTTTGCATTTGTTCATCATTTACAATTAATGTTGACAAACTAAATATACTGTATTGTGGTATAAACCCCTTCCTCTCACAAAAACACACACACACACACACACACACACACACACACACACACACAACTGCATTTCAGCAAAGTAGACTTTGAGAAAGTAGGGCAGGTGTGTGCATGTGCTTGTGTTTGTGTGTGTGTGTGTGTGCGTGTGTGTGTGCGTGCACACACACACGCACACCACTTACAGAAAAAGACAGTTGTTTCAGCTTCCTACAGTAAGCTTCTCTTCTTAATTAACTAACATTAAATTACAGTTGCACCTTCCCTTTATCTGCCCAGAAGGAACTGCTCGAGGGTTTAAATCAGAGCACAGTTCTCGTTTAACCGAAGATTAATTTCAAGTTCAACCAAGTCAACTAGTAGGACTGTTGACATACATGCAATGGCATGGAAAAGCATTCTCATGCACAAAAAATAACACACAGAAATGTAGCTATGACACACACGTTGTAGTTAAAAGGGAAAGCTCAGCTAGCTCGTAAATGTAGCTCGAACAAATGTAGCTAACATTGATACTCCACTATACTGTAGACTTGGCAAACCAATGTCATTTCAGAATGAAAAGGCTGTTCTGAATGAAAATTATATATTCCACATTCATTATCGTATCACTTCACATCAATTGTTATGTATGACATAATTTGCAATTGTTAATTTAATGGTGGCTGTTTTAGTACAATTATTATTTTTATATGCGCAAGTACTCATTATTCACTCCTTATTTGTAGAAATAAAACTGCAATTGTACCCTGATTGGTGTTATAAGCGGTGACCATTGTCAGCAGTATAATGGTAGATATTCAGCTGTACTTCAACAATTATGATTTTTTGACAGAATGATTGACTGACAGAAACGCCAATGGCACTACAGTATAAGATAAAGATCTGGAATAAAATCTAAATCTAAAACATATAAAATTTAGTATGCCTTAATCCATGTTTATTATTAAGCAAAACAACCTCACGTTGAACAGCGAGTAGCCTAATGCCTTAGTTGTTCAAAGTAATTTTACACAAAAATATTAAGGGACGACCTGTGACTGAAAATATATAGAGAAATTAAAACACACATTTCTAGCAATACCATATTTTAACTGACATTTAAAACCAATGATTTAATCTCTCTTCCTAATTTTCTCCTCTATCCATCCTCATCTCCCTCTATCCCTAATGTCTGTCACTATTCAAGGTGTCCCTGTCACATTGTGATGGTGTGCATGTGTGTGTGTGTGTGTGTGTGTGTGTGTGTGTTGGAAGAGAGCGGCTGACATTGGGAGAACAGTGAATCCCCCCTGCTGGTCCCAACAGGACATGGAGGTGAAAAACAAAGAGGGGGTTAGCGTTAGAGCTGAGGGGAGGAGGGATGGACGGAGGGGTTACAGCACAGAGGGAGAGCAGGATGGATGAAGGCATGAACAGGAGGAGAGATATGGGGGGGGGGGGGGGGTTATTCTTTGGAATCGCTTGAAAGTGTTAATTTAAGAGCATTGCATTGCAGTGGATGGGCATTAGAGAGAGAGAGAGAGAGAGAGAGAGAAAGAGAGACATTAACTACACTGTAAAGTGAGAGTGGGCTATTCAGCAAACACACACACACACACCACATACACATGCACACACACACACAAACACCACCAAAACTGTCTCATGCCTGCAGCCGTTTACCCTGCATCTTTCATATCTTTTCCGACATGCAGGGCGAACGCCTCCCCTTCACTTTGTGACTTGCTGGGATCAGACACTCACACACGCGCACGCACACACACACACACACACACACACAGTCTGTTTTAAGTCCCCCCTCACAACGTAGAAAGGGGAGGGGTCGCACTTGCGATCATGCTGCCTGGCACCACATCTGCCCAAGGTAAATGTGATGTATGTGAGAGGCAAACTAAAAGTGAGACAAAAACAGTGTGGAAAAAAAGTGAGGGGTAAGAATTAGGCTACTGTCACCTTAAAAACATACATGGTGATTACATATCTTGTGGTCAATTCCAAAAAAGTCTAATGATTCTTTTGCATTGTTTTATTTATTGTAGTGTATTACCCTTTTGAATGTTAGCTTTTGTGAATTTTTATTATTATAATTTTAAATACTGTTCTAATTAGGGATGGGCAAAAAGACTTCAACATGTATTTTAAAATAAAATACCACATGCCCTAATTGTAAGTGTATCAAAATAAACTACAAAACACAGCAGCCACACAATGTTTTAAAATAAACTACTGTATTTTTGTATTTTAAAAATACTAAAAAAGAAAATTCCAATAGATCATGAAATCACTTCACACAGTATGTATTGGCCTATTTCACCTAGCCTAACCCTTCAACTGTACACTGACACAAATATGTATAGTTGGTCATTCTGTAGATAGCTTGTTGATATTTTGTTGATAAGCTTGTTTATATATAACTATAACAAAACAAACACACCTCTCCCTTCAATGTCATTGCATTATACTGTAGTTCAGTTAGTTTTTAAAACCAAGTTTTCAATGTTTTCTATTAGTCACATTACTGTAACAACCTTGCGGAGATAGACTGGCATGGAGATTGATTCACATTAAGCCATTGACGGAGATCGCTCAACAACACACACACCTCTGTGCAACCATCTTGTTTATGTGTTGCTGTTTTTTTGGTGCTGAAAACAACAAACAACAACAGCCAGCCTCTGTAATTATTCCTTAGAGCTGCTTCTGCATGCACTGTAATTATACACTCCAAACGTGCGTGCGTACACCAATATTCGTGCACGCAGAAGTGTGTCAAAGTGCGTGTGCATACGCATTTAAACAGGCATGTGTGTTAGCTTTGTAACCGCATATGTGCACGTTTACGTTTGTTTGCAAACAATTACGCACCACACAGGGGTCAGAGAGAGACAGACAGAGAGAAAAAAAGAGAGAGAGAGAGAGAGAGAGAGAGAGAGAGAGAGAGAGAGAGAGTGGTATCTGACGGATATCCGCAATTGCGTACATTTGCATGTGTGTGTGTGTGTGTGTGCGTGTGTGTGGGTAGATGGGAATTCATTCATCTCAGAGTGTTAGACAAACAGAGAGTGGCATACATCACAGCTGTAATGACTGATCTGTTCTTAAATCCAGCACATGTAGCTTGAACATACAACATGATTCCTGCGACGCGTGAAGAGGCTGTTCCTTCTTCCTCCTCTCCTCGGATGGATTCTGGTGGGGGTGTCTCCTTGCCCCCTCTCCATCTGAGCCCCATACATTTTTTTATGTCTGAACATGGTCTCTCTGGGGTCTGCCATCCATTGCTAATGTCTGTTGAGCACTCTCAAAGGAGTGGAAAAAGAAAAAACTTGCAGCCCTAACTCATCACGCCATCTTATCTCTTCCAGCATTTTTGCAAGCCTTCTGATGAGTCACCTGGGGCTTGAAAGGTGCTAAATGCCTTGCCACCTGAAGGTTGTCAGTCTGTATGCAATATGTATGAAGAGGCAATATGACAATGTGAGACCACATACACAGGAAGTGTTAGGGATTGTGTGTACGCACGCAAACACGCAAACCAAATGTATTGATGGCATGACAACACCATTGAAAGGTATAGAAGAATGGATTTGAGGTGTGTGTGTGCGTGTGTGTGTGTGTGTGTGTGTGTGTGTGTGTGTTTGTGTGTAGAAAGCAAAAGTTTCTTATTACACTAACATCTTACAATGTCTATCCAAATATTGTACAAACTATGACTTTGACTGTGACAAACTTTAGCAACTTTAACAATCCTACAAAGTATACTATACCTTTGCCTTACAAATGATTTCAAACTATCTGTCAATAGTGTCTTCTGTTTGCCTGCTTATCTGCCATCAGTATTTATCGAGTATCCTCATTCTTGTCAGAATCTTCTAGTAAAACAAAGACCTATATTGTTTCTGGAATGTTAATTAGTAAGCAGTGTGCCTCTTATCAACGTGAACTTAATAAATGGCAAAGATTCAACAAATAACAATTAAGTTTAATTAAAATGATTAAAAACTCCCATCTAATCCTCTATTGCTCTGTATCTCAAGCCTGTGTATGAATGCCGCTGTGTGTGTGTGTGTGTGTGTGTGTCTTCAAGCATGTCAAATCATGAAGGTTACACATTCATTATACTCACTCAATAATAAGTATCTAACGAACATATCCTTAAGACACATACACATGCACACATGCACACACTGAAATACACAACGATGTTCACAAATATGTCCTTAAGAAAGGGACTAGCTTAGTATTAAATACATTCTTATGGAAGAGTTGAATTGCTGTTTACTCTGTACACAGTGTGTGTGTGTGTGTGTGTGTGTGTGCGTGTGTGTGTGTGTGTGTGCTTGTTCACTTGCATATAAAAGGTTTCACCTTTGGAAGCTTTGAAAGTGTAGTGATAATATTTATTTATCTCTATCTCACAAATAGTCAGAATTCAAGGAGGCAAATAATAAAAAAGAAAATATTCTAAATGTTACATGTTATGTATAGTGTTAACGTATTTATTCATCCCAGATATATTATTTTTCTATAAAAATAAAAAAAATCATAGGATTAAAGCACACACAATGAAAGTGTATGATCGACAGCATCAACAGAGGTTGAGTTTATAACGGGTAGGCCTAGAGTTTTATACATTTATTTTTGGTCAAATGTAGAAAATAATGTTGAACATAATGGATGTTGTACCATAAACTGTTTTTCATTTAACTGAAATGTTAACCTTAATTAAGGAAAAGTTCTAGCAGACAGGAAAGATTCACAATGCTCATATACAATAGGCTATGATTGAAAACATTTTAATAAGGCCTGTGTCTAAAAATAAAAGTAAACTATCCTGTAATAGGGTGGCCAATAGGGTATCCCAATGTGGCCAGAATTACACAGAATTACACACAACCGTTTAATGAACGACTATGTCCTGTTTGTCCTGCACTCTTATTGGCTGACGACCTGAGCACCCTTCCTGGTACACATTCGGTGTTCCTCCTCGCTCAATAGAGTTAAAAAATACATGTTTTGAGGTCTTAGTTAACCTACTTTAGCCAAAGCACCTGCTTATAAGCAACCCTTTATTTTTGTGAATGCAACCCCAAGACAGTGAACAGTATGACTTTAGAGCATTGCTCAGTCACTCAGCTGTATTGATGGACAGTCACAGTACTCTATACGTTTTGTCCTATACGTTAGCATACAGTATGTGATTTGTTTTTTAAAGGAACCGTTCTCGGAATGGAAGCAGGCTATGTTTTCTTAACGCTGCTATCCAACAACAGGGCAATATTCATCACCAGACACAAACTGAGAAGTGTACAAGAGTAGAGGAAACAAGAGTAAATGCCCTCATATAGTCTGTTATACAGCAAGTTTCGAACATATTATTTTACAAAATATACTGTATATAATATACAACAAGTAAATCATATGATGGAGTTTTTTTCTTCATCGGCCATTTTCACTCACTCTGCCTTTCTTTCTTGCGTGGTACACATTTTTTTAATGTTTTTTGTCCATGCCTGAGGTACTCTAGCATGTCAACAGTTTAATGACCCTAAAGACCTCTCTTGCCTTCTAAAACATATTCAAATCACGCACGCACACATGCGCACACACACACACGCACACACATACAATCAAAATAAATAACTCTGTTAAGACCTCTTTTCACTCTCCAATAAACAGACAGGGAAAAAGAAAACAGTGAATCTCATCAATAAAAATAGAAGAGGAGATAATTGTGCGGCTTGTTGCGGAAAAATCAAAAATCCATTAGGTGGAGGAGAGAGGATGTGGCGTTTAAAAAACCCACAACAACCGCACCGACGTTCCAACTAAATAAGAAAGCCAAGTAGGCTTTTACCTTTAATTTGGTCCTACACCTTGATTTAAGATGCCCTAGTGTGTGTGTGTGTGTGTGTGTGTGTGTGTGTGTGTGTGTGTGTGTGTGTGTGTGTGTGTGTGTGTGTGTGTGTGTGTCCTCTTAATGCATGCCAATGAGTCACAAAAGATGTGTCTTCATCTAATCTCCATAAACGACCACAAAAGTTCACAAAGGTCTCTCGCTCTTTCACATACACACACACACACACACACACTCATTCTGTCTTCCTAGGCAGAATGCTGAGACGGTAATTGATAGAAATAAAAAGAAATGATGGAAGGGTCTGATGGATGCTAAGAGACTCGATGGAGGCTCTAGGGCAAAACAATTAGCTCTGTCATTTAACGTTTGTTGTGTTAGCCAGCACTGAAAGGTCACTGTACACACTTAAAAACCCCTGTTGTTTCTCCACAGAGCACAGTGATTTTTATTATTCAGACATTTCAATTGTTATTAGGATGTGTACAGTGGAGTACTAAACCATACTGCAAATACTTTCTGATTTACAGATTGCATACACACCTGTAAACTTAATATGTGTTAATGGTCCACTCTTCAAACAAATAAGTGCTCCTTTTAAAAATCAGTTTGAGGATATTTTATCAATGCTCTGCTGATGAGAGTAGTCAAATAAACCAAATACATTAGCAAAATGGTTGGCGCTGAACAAAGCAAACTTGATTTAAACATTATAATCTCTTTACTGTCTGTGCGTAGATGACTTGGCTGTGTTGAGAATCTGTACAGTACATGGTTTTACATTTATTTACATTTTTGTTGTTTTGTTCCACGTATGTGTTGGGGCGCACCTGCATCGGCCCCCATCTTTTACACCACCGCGAAGATCAGACCACTGCTTTCACGATTTTTCATTTGTTAAGGGTGTGTTTTTCTTGCCCTTCCTCCACCCCTTACACTCTTTCAAGCGCTCTCTTTATATCTCTACCTCTATATCGCTTTCTTTTAAAGCCGTCACTCTTGTCCATAAAAAAAAAAGTTTTACCCTGTCTATTTTTTTTTTTTGATTGTTTTTGATCCCGGTGTGAAGCCTGGTCTCAGCGGCCGCCTGTAACAGTACTGTATGTGTGTGTGTGTGTGTGTGTGTGTGTGTGTGTGTGTGTGTGTGTGTGTGTGTGTGTGTGTGTGTGTGTGTGTGTGTGATACTGTGGATGCTGACGTCTCTTTGAGGCCATCTGGAGTTCAGCACGTGGAAACAAGACAGCACTTTTGCTCTGAATGCGAACACTGCCGTGTATGTCTGTGTGTGTGTGTCTGTGTGTGTGTGTGTGTGTGTGTGTGTGTGTGTGTGTGTGTGTGTGTGCGTGTGTGTGTCACTTTTACATGACCCAACACCTGTAATAGAAGACATCACAGTTGACATTAAAATGAACATTACCTATTCCTTTCTGTCAGTCTGCTCAGTAAGATCGCTCTTTTGAATATCACACACACAATGAAGCCTTTTCCCGCAGGTATCACAAAATATATGTGGCTCCTAATATTAATTATGGATGTGTCCATTTGTTTCTACCAGTTCACTGCAATGTAGTAAAACAACAATACCAACAATTCTAAACAATGTAATATCATGAGCTCCACCTGAGTTTAACCAACTCTGTCAAAGGTCAATATATACCTGAAATCCACATACTGTAGACAGACAGACAGATGCACATGCACGCTCACCCCCCCACCCCCCCCACACACACACACACACACACACACACACACACACACACCAACAACAGTTTATTTAGACGTGATCCTGGCAGCCAAAGGGAGTGAATTATAGATGTGAGAGAATGAAATAATATAAATGGGAGACAGGAGAGAAAAGCAATAGAGAGATGGAAGGCAGAGGTGTAAAAAAATCCTCCCTTACATGATTATTTTCTCTCTCTCGCACTGCCGATTCATGTATTTAATACTTAAAACATACAGTATAATACACTGATTGTGTCACCTTTTAATCATTTTTTATTTTAATTACATTTTCAATCTCCATTTTGCAGTTCTCTCCAAAGCAGTTCTTGTGAGTTCTGTTGTTGAATAGATCATCTCAGGACTCCAGTTGATTGACAGCTCTCTGAACCTCATACATGTCAGACTTGCTACATCATGAGGTGGGACAACTGACTTCTTTGTTGGCACAGTATGTGTAGTGAACAAGTGTTGAGACTGAATATATTATGATTGATTTAAAGGTGGATTCAGTGTTACATTTGATTGGAAGTCAAATTCAGCAAAAACTGTATCTCACTAGTTGCCCGTACTGTGTGCGCAATGATAAAATAATCTGGTGTTTCTACACAGCCCTGGCTCTGTAACTGGGAACACAAACAAAGTGGTGCAGACAAAATATGTTCAATTGTTCAATTTAAGGGAGTGGAGCTTCTAAGGGATCACCCCATGGCATTGAAGAGACAGGTGTTTTGTTTTGATTGAGTTAACATTTTATTTTTTCTCCAGCATCGCTGTCTCCACCTGTAATTAATTAACTAATACTGTGTAATAATCAGAGGTGGGAACAAGTCATTGCTTTTTGAGTCACAAGTAAGTCTCAAGTCTTAGCACTCAAGTCCAAGTCAAGTCTCAAGTCAACACCGACAAGTTCATGTCAAGTCTCAAGTAATACACTTTGAATTTCGAGTCCTAAACAAGTCATCATGTGTTCTTCACCAAATATAACATTATTTTGTATTAAAAAAGTAATAGTAGTGTTTGAAATATATGTACATCATTAGTGCAAAATAGATATATGTGTTACTTTCCAAATAAATTTTGGAGAACAGTGATAAGTTAAAATGCTGTAGTATGTATGCATGGCCAGTAGGTGGCGATGTAATTAAAACACAATCACAGAAAACAGTCAGACATATTTCTGCTAGAAATTGTGTAGAGCTAGAGATAACGTAGTATTGCAGAGCCACTTATGTAAAGTATGGAACACACCGCTGGCTAACTGCATCAAGATCCACCTACAACCAACTACGTAACTAGGTGACAAAGTCGGATGTCGGTCAGAGAAATTTGTTGAGAAAATAATCAATATAACTCTGGCTGTTTTCAGGTATTGTATATCTGTTACAGGTTATGGTTACATCTTAAAATAAATGTAACAACCAAAATCAGTAAATAAAGCTCTGCATTAGCATTGCATCAGACTTCTGAGTGACAATGCTAACAGCTAATTAATATCGACTTCGAAAAATCGGTATCTATCTTAAATGGGTCTAAATATCAGACGTTCAGCACAGACTTGCTGTATGTGACGTAGTGCTAATAAAGAGAAGAGGCTGACACTAGAGATAATGAATTAAGGTGCTGTGGATGCTCCATTTGATACAGTGTGGACAAACCATGATCATTATGTTTTTAGTTTTTACCCAATATTAATTTGGGATTCATTTGTGAAAGTACTACAACCGCAGACAGCCATACAGACAACTGATACTAGCTGTTTGTGTGACAGCGACACAGTCCGTTGCTAAAGGAAACCAGGCAATCTGATATAATTCTCTGCATGATTGAATGGAGATTTGTGGGGCACAAATATTTTTTAATAGCCTCATATTTATCTTTTAAATTGGGCTCAAGTCAGTTCGAGTCAGAAGGTTCAAGTCCAAGTGAAGTCACAAGTCATCGTCTTGAGAAGCATGATGTCCTATTTAGGGGACTTTGGCACATCGTGACACAAAAAAAGAGCATGCTAAAAAAACATAGGTATTCTGCACTTTCAATTCAAGGGAAGAAGCTTGGCTAAAAACTCATCATTTCAATTTTCACCTAAATGAAACACAATTCCAACACCAAGCATCTACACGTGCATATGGTTAAAAAAACTATAACGTGCACGCGCGTGCTTTAGTATGGACAATTCTGCTACTTCATGCTACCCGCATAAACCATATCTCATCTCGTTTTTATTTATTTAAAATGTTCTGTCACTTTCTCTTCATTGGCTCCCTGTACAGTACATAATTGATATTAATGTTTTATTGCTTGTTTTTAAATATTTAAATGGTTTGGCTCCTCTGTCCTCTCTATCTGGGCAAACTCTTACATCACAGTTCCACAGTAAGATTACTGAGGTCAAATCAGTTCCTATTGGATGTCCCAAGAGCCAGGTTTAAAACTTAATGGGAAAAAGCCTTTGCAGTGGCTGCCCCATTCCTCTGGAATGCCTACCATTGCATGTTTGATCTGCACAGACATTATGTTCTTTTAAGGCGTTCCTAAAGTCACATTTTTTTATATGGTTTTTAATCCAAATTTAGCTTGGCATCTGATATGTTATTCTGTGTTGTTGTTGTTTTATTTCTATTTTGTGTGTTTGCTTTGTTTAAAACGTCATTTTGTGCATTTGTGTTTCTTCTAATTTCTCCTGTGAAGCAATTTGGTCAACTGTTTGTTGTGCTATATAAATAAACTTGACATTGACATATTACCACCATATTATTTAAAAAAAAATTGGGGTAAACAATTATTTACATATCTAAAGGATAGTTTCATTGACTGAAACTAAATGGTAAATGAACTGCATTTATATAGCATTTTTTCAACCTTGCAGCCACTAAAAAGAACTGTACAGTACATCCATACACCGATGGTGGTGTCAGCCATGCAAGGTGCCATCTGACCACTGGGAGCAGTTAGGGTTAGGTGTCTTGCTCAGGGACACCTCGGCACTTGGGTTAGGAGTTTGTGCATTAATGTGCACGGCTTAGCTCTACCTCTGTGATCTTTCATCTGTTTCGCTATGTGCTTTCCTGTTCGGCCTAAGCAGCTGAGCCCTGACTTGACATATCTGTCCACATGCACACGCACGTGCACACACACTCACACACACACACACTGTCAGGCGCGTGCTGTAACCACAACACAGAGTATGCTTACCTTCCCCAAATTTGCTTTTTTTGTTCGTTTGAATCAAGACCCTTTGCGTGTATGCAAGTGCTGACCTTGAGACACTGAAGGTCACACATTTAACCCTCCACACACAGCCACATGGTTTGGTTCCCACACATACACCTTTCTTGGTGTGTGTATGTGTGTGTGTGTGTGTGTGTGTGTGGGGGGGGGGGGGGGGGGGGCCCGTGGGGCACAAACCCCAAACAAAAATTTGGTGGGGGCCCAG
>JAODUE010017152.1:0-25139 GCA_027564755.1 Amblyopsis hoosieri
GTGTGTGTGTGTGTGTGTGTATATATATATATATATATATATATATATATACACAGTATATATATATATATGACAAGAACAGTGTGACAAGTGCATAGAAGTAATATGTGTGTGTGTGTGCATGTGTCCTCTATAGACCTGAGTCCATAGAAGGAACGGAGAACACTTTAAGTTTGACTCTGACCTTGACTGTTGACCTTTGACCATTTTGGACTCTCTGCTGCCCTCTGCAGGTGAGGAAACAGCTCTTGGTATAGGGAACATTGCATTCTGTGGTGTCACGCCTACACATTTTCAAGCAGGTGAAACAAACAGAACTACAAAGAAAGCGACTCCGACCTTTGCCAAGAGAAAAGGTCCGACCACGTTGGTCTCATACACATCCATCATGTGTTTCCTGCTGGTAGCGGAGAGCGGTACTGGGTTTGTCGGTTGGTTGATGGCAGCGTTGTTGATGAGCAGGTTTAAACCTCCGGGTCCGAACATGGTGCCAGCCTCTTTGATAGCAGCAGAGATGCTGGCCCCGTCTGAAACGTCTGGCAGGCGATCACAAGAGTCGGTTAATTAAAAAGAACCAACCAGCCCATGCTGGAAAGGAAAACCATGAAACCAACCGCCAGGGCTTCACGCTGCGACCGTTCTGAGACTCTGCCAGTTAGGATTTAATGTGGTCTCATTCATGCAAATCCATGCATGAGGAATATTAGGCTGGTTTGGTGCCTAAGGGCAGCTGAATTTGGTACCCCCCGCCCCCGTATTATTTAAATGATGTTACAGTAACGTATGTTTGTGCCCATTTTAAATGCCAGCGTCTACAGTGACCAGACCAAGCGTGTTTACCTAGCTGAATCACTGTCATCTGTTCCGGATGCTTATCGGCAAGCTCTCTCAGGGCCTGATGGACAAAGAGTAGAGTAGAGTAGAGTACAACTTTTTATGTCACCGATGGTCAATTTGGTTTACAACAGCAGTAAAGAGAAAGTTGGACAGATGGAGACTGACAGAGAGATGAGGAAGAGAAAAGAGGATGGGAAGAAAATACATTGTTTACATAAAGCTGTGACAAAGCCTTACCTGCTCTGTTTATTGAATTAAGTCTGGAATATTTCAGAAATATAGCACGTTATCAATAGCCTGGCTCTGTATGACTAATTGCTGTCAGCTCTTTTTGTTTCGCTGAGATTATAGTGTGGAAACCCTGGTTGCTTCTTGGTTGGTGATGGACCACTGAACCTCTGCTAATTGAATTATATGTCCACAATAATGATGATAAATACTCATAAATAGGCTACGCCTATACTGTAACATAAACAGGTTCCAAATATGCAGCTACACTTCCTACAAATTATTAAGCAATAATCGTCATGGCCATTACACGGCTCAAACGTCTTTGAAAGTAGAACGTATTGAATGTCTTTGAGAGAACATGTTCGTTAAAAAAGTTCATTGAATGTTCAAAACGTTCAGTCCACTGAACGCAAACTATACAAACAACAGACCCAGTTCATCAAGTAAATGTTGTGTCTGGTAATTGCAGACTACATTATCAGTTACACCAGGCTTAACTAGCTGTAACTTCTCTTTAATTTAAAATGATTGTAAATGTAATATTTACGCTTATTTATTTGTTTTAGTACCTTAGTTTAGGAAAGGAGAAAGGTCAGAATTTCAACACATAAATCTTTGTGTTGAGCTTAGATTTAACCATTACCTAACTAGAAAGCCAGCATACTAATGACTTACCATGCAAACCACTGCCTTATATAAACTTTGTATACACTGGTGCTAAAATATCAGCATAACTGTGTATATAGTGTATTGCTGAAATATTATTAAAAAGGAAAAACATACTTTAAATGTGCTATAAACATTACAAACTGCATATGCAAACTACTGTGTGTATATTACAGCTAATACAGTATGTATACATCTACCCATTGTAAAATGATACCCAACTTTCAGATAAGTTATTCGTAGAATGGCTCAACGCAAACCAGTTGGTCATGAAGTGGGATGACGTTATCTGAGCGTAGACATTATGGTGTCTCTCTGCACGACGCCGTCCTCAAACAGGCTAGTTACCTTCGCTCCAGGTCCTGTCGGGTCTCTACAGCAGGCGTAGATGTGATCCTCACCCCCTGTGGCGTCCACCAACTGTCTCACCAGTTCCAGGCCGATGCCTCTGTTAGTCCCAGTCACCATTATGTTGCCCCCCCCAACCTCACAGACATGATGGTGTACTGATCAGTAGAAGGAAGAAGGAAGTATGTAAACTGTGGCTGACATGTCCTCCCATATAGGTGCGACACCAAAATGTTTATGGCTGTGACGCTGTGAGGTTTTTGAAGGTGTGTTAGAGGAGTGACCATTTTTCCTCCTGTGTGTGGACTTTGAAATGTATCTAATGTGACCCACTTTTCCCTGTGAGTGTATCACCAACTACAGCAAACAAGGCCTTGTGTTAAGGACTGTCGTGAAACAAACATTTTTTGGAAGGGCCTATTTGATTAACACAATCACTTCTGAAAGTAATGTAGTGGCTTCTGTAGTTGTAACATATGGAACAGTAACATGACAAGAATTTGTGGTTTTTACAGTTTGATCAGCTACTGTTACTGCAGTTACTGTTACTTCCCAGCAAACTTCATCACTTTCCCAGCAGTTCCTGTCAATTGTTGTCAGTTTGAATACTAGTTCAATATAAAGGTCTGACCTTTTCATTTGTTTAATTTGCTGCTGTTAACAGTTGTTATAAAAACATCCACCTTCAACTTCTCTACCCACCAAACAGCAACCCCTCCCCACCCTGACCACGCCTATAACAAACAAAACGATAACTATAATTAGTTGATAGATTAAAATATAAAGAATCTACTGCACAGTAGACTAGGATATAACATTATGTTGGGAATGGGAACAATACACTATGGTTTCATACTTTGTATGCCATTGTGGTTATTGAGCCACACTGGAAAAATAATATCACATAAATCTTCTCAGGCTTATTTCACCAGATGAATTTTGATTTGCATAGCTCTGAGCAATACAAGCTCTGCTCTTATTCGTGTATGATTATGGGAACCAGAACTGGTGAGGTGTAACAAACCACTAAGCCTATCTTAATATTAACGTATTAACAAAATAAAGTAAGCATCACAACACTATTGAAACAGTAGCACTGTGACCCATATAGCTTTCTATGAGAAAATGATATCCTCACATGGAAGCATGCCTGTCTGTAATTTATTTATAAAACAGAAATTCACAACCAGCAGCAAAAACTTTGGAAAGAGGGAAATAAAATCGTTTAAGAAATGCAATGACAATTCCACCATCACTGTTACGTCAAACACTTAAAGTTTCGTTAGCTTCCTTAAGACTAATAGGCATAGTGCTAGTTGCAAACAGTTAGCTAGCAGTATGCAGCACCCATTGGATTATTAAAGGCATGCTGAAAACGCTGAGAAACATATTGCACGCAATTGATGGACAGGTCTGTGAAAACAAACACAGTAGCTTTATATTGCTTTTAGCTGGGGATCTAAAAAAAAAAAAATAGCAGCTTATAACTACGATGGCATATTGGAGCCATTGCAGGTAATTTTTTTTATCAACTCATCCAGAAGAGGGTGGGGTTATATTCTGAGGAATGTAAATTTGACTGACTGTTAATCAAAAACAGGTACGACAGCCCTTAAAATGACTGTTAATGTAGACAATGATGAATTGTTTGCTGTATGTAGTAGGTAAAAAGAACATGTCATTTTCATACAGAACAAAAATAAAAAACATTTACATTATTTTGTTAGATTATAATGAAATAGAACATGTATGGAATACTACATTGTGTCAGTGTTAAATGTGTAAAACATTTGGAAAATACATACTGTGTATTTGCTCTACAGTTTATTTATCCATAATGAACTATTACTCCCAATGTCTGTATTAATCCTATAATGAGGAAAACGTCAGAAAACGGTCTTAGTTAACATGAGTTCGTCATGTGCTTTAGTGTATAAAAAACAACAAAAATAAACTTTGTTTGAAGGAGGGTGTCAGTGAGCTACAAGACATCACCACGTTTTACAAGGGCAGTTCAGTTAGGCTGTGTGATCATTCATCGTCTGTAAAATGGGCCCGTGACATCCTTAGGCAGTAATTGTGATTAAGGGCAGACAATAAAAAGTATAGCGTGGAAGTAGGTAGACTTAAAATCATTTAATACCCAACAAAGGCAAAGCTTCCAATGTTGCTCTAAATAAATTAATTCCTGTGTCATCAAAATTAAAAATAAAATACAAAAGTCACCCTTTCACAATGCTGCCTTTGTTTTTGTTTTTTTTAAGTAGCTAACACCCAAACACATGTATAGCTTCTGAAAATAAAAATAACAAATGCAAACATGCTCTGTAAAAATGTGCAGCGGCGCAATAAAGGTACAAATGCTTGTCATTGGAGCGGAATCCTAAAAGGTAAAAAATAAAATAAAAGTTACAAAAGATATTAGTTTCTTCTCCCCCCCTTGTAAAAAGGTACTCATCACCACACGGGAACATAATTTTACCTTTGAGGGTACATTTGTGACATTTGTACTTTTAAATACAATACGTGTACCTTCTGGGTAAAGAGAGTAGGATGATGGAATAGTGAGGCAGGAGATTTTAAGACGGTATAGTGAGTAAGCTTGACCATCCCCCATTTCCAAAATCAGAATTGTGGAAAATAAGAAGTTAAGACACAGTATTTTGCACCCATAGGGTCAAATATACAGCGGGCTGGAGTCAGTGGGAAATCTTATTCATTATTGTGCTTCAAGTAAGCAGTAAACATTTCCAGTTTTAAATTTGTACTAGGACACCTCATTATTTCTGTATGCAAAGCTCCACAAGTGTTTTGTATGAATCATCAGTCAAAACACTAGAGACCCCCCAAACACAACACCAGGATATTGATCAATGCAAATCCAGTTCAATAGGATGGATTTCATGTTCCTCTCGCTCATACCAACTGGTACTGTCAAATAAGTAAAATATATGGGAGATTATTGTATTTCCTGAAATTGCCTTTTTTCAGAAAGCCAGTCTAGATGTTTTTTGGGCACATGTTCTATAAGTTACCAGCTAACACACACACACCGACACACACATGTCGAGTATGCCGGAGAGTATAAAGGTCGTTCAGTTCAGTAATCCAAGCTGTTCCTCCATCTCACACAAAGCCCCGTCGCAGACACGTAACGTCCCATCAGATATGGACGTCCTGGACGTCGGTGGGTGTGGCCGAGAGGTCCTGTGACCCCCCTTCCATCATGTTCTTAGTTTCCACGGTAACGGAGTGGGACTGTCGCTGCTGCCGGGCCTTCCGCAGACTTGTTTCCAACAGCGACTCAATTTGTTCCTGACAGGCCCGAAGACAATCCTAGACACAGAGAAATAGAGAGAGACTTTATTCATTTGAATCTTCTATATAAAAGGTACTATCGATTACTGCTATTGTCAACTGGAGGAATATTTATCATGGCCATAGGACCAGAACGCTAGCCTGGTGTAACCATGACATATTCCCTTTGTGAATAGGTCTGGCCATGCTCCATTGGGAAGGAAGTGTTCGCAGTCATTTCCTCCTACTTTGCGTAGACCTCTGGTTCATTTTTAAACTATTGGACAGCGCTGAACCAATCGGCCTCATCTAGCTCTACCACCGTTTCGAAAGATACTTGACTTCACACACGCTGATTGGGCCGCCAGCAGGGTGGCTGTGCGAACGCGAACACACGACTATAATCTCAGCTGAATAAACTGAGCTGAGAGCATAGTCGGGCGGAGCCAGGCTAACAAAACACACCAGCCTCAAACAGAAGTGTGCTAAATAACAATTATAGTGTTTTCCAGCTAATCTACATTTTTATTGGTACTACTTTATATATGTTGATGTACTTGGTATACTGCCATCTTGGTATACATACCGGGTCGCTCTTGATGATCTGTGCAAGTCGATCCGTCAGCTTCTGTGACGTGAGCGCGCGGCACACAAACCTCATCTGTAGGCCCTCCACCGCCGCTGCCATGCTGCCCGCGGCAACCATAGACGGTGGGTTGGCTATGAACTTGACGTCTACGGAAGAACGATAGGAAAACAGCTTTTATTAAATACTATGGTGCTCAACAGACCTGTGAGGAACCGGACGAGGGGTACACTTTAGACCCGTCTCGACTGTAAACACAAAGAAATCTCAATTCACACAACCTCTTGGTTTAAATGGCTGGTTAGTCGGTTTGAAATTACAATGCAACGTTGCGTATGCTGTAAAAGAGTGAATGAGCAGAGTGTGTGAACAAGGCCATACGCCTGAGATCATTATCCACATTAACTCAAAACACTGGATCGAAATTAAGCAACAATTTACCGAAACAGGACAGGAAGAAAGTGTACTGCTCTTCGGTAGCACTGTTAGAGGACACATAACCTGACATGCAGAATGGATTGTCACAAGTCCATCTGGGAAGCCGTCCGTCGAAACTGTTAAAAACGTTCAACAAATATTTGATTGGACAAACCATCTGGTCGTTTTTCGCTGTCGGCTCACCTATGCTACGCGCCTAAAGCACGTCCGTGTAGCTGTCAATGTGACGCTGATTGGTAAGTTCAGTTGTTACTTGGACACGATCAATGATTTATAGGTCAAACTGCAGCTCGCAAGATCTGGATGGTGCCGTGAGGACACATGGGCCTGCTATGTTGCCCACCTGTAGCGCAGAGCGAGACGAAGGTCTGGGCGTGCCTCCGGAGGACGGCCATGTTTTCCCTCCTGACCTGCAGCTGAGACAGGAAGTGCTCAATGAAGTCCAGAGGAGTCACCGAGGCCAGGTCCCACTTCAGCTTATTCAGAACTTGCAGCTCCATTTGCTGGTGATGAAGGTGTTGAGGGAGAGTGAAGAAGATGTGTCACACAGATATGTAATGACAACACACAGCCACTAGAGGTCCAACGTGTGTTTTCTTTTCTGTGCTTTGTGACATGTGGTGGCAATCATGGAGAAATTGAGTTAGCAAGCTCTCAGGGTGCTGTATACTAAAACCAGAGGCCATTTGTAAATGTGAAAACTGGAAAATTTGCTTCTGAAAAATCTAAACGCAATCAAATCTCAATAATCCATACATTCAGAGTAAAAACGAAATCAAATCTCCTCACTCCGATTAACATTAAAAGTTTTTATTATTATAATATATTTCTTTAAATATAAAAGTAGTTTAATTTCTCAGACAGCCAATCCATCTCTGATTAACAGATTACATAAGCACCACCTCCCATACAGACGTGTGACCGGTGACCTACCAGTAGCTGGTGTGACGTGATGGCGTTGTCCGTGTATATGCAAAGCTTCTCTGCTGTGAGGGGGATGGTCTCCTTCATCTTGGAGGCCAGGAACATGCAGGTTGCCCCCAACAGCTGAAGGTACGTCTTCTTGGTGGGCTCCACTGAGAGATATCGGTCCAGGTAGTTCATTGCCAGGGGGAAAACATCTTCCTCACACTTCTGCTCCTCACAAACCTGAAGTTTGTCCAGTGAGACGAGCAAAGGATTAGTTAATCAACACATACTAGCATTGGGCCTACTTTATAGACCTTTTATATGGGTTACACTTTATATTATTGTGAAGGTTGATGCGCCAGTAAAATGCAGCTCGACACTGGCCTGGTTCTGAGCTCTTTTTTTAATCTTTTGCCACATGCAGGCAAACGCGATTTGGCATATTTCTCTAGACTACACGTTAGTGATGGCTGCAATAGACATTGCTAATTGAAGCCATACAAGACATATGAACACACTGAGGTGCAACAGTTCTAACGGATAAAGACTACATTCATAGCCATGCTGGAAAGAAGGACAAAAACTCCAAGGGGAGAGGCCATGGGGGAGGGATGGCTGATATTATTACACCAACGAGCTGTTGACCACCATGGCAGTTTGTTTAGGGACTATCGACCAAAAAAAAAAAACGTATAGAATAGTAAACCAACATGATATAGGCTATAAGTTTAATAATAATGATCTTGAGTGATGGTCATCCAAGATAATAATGGATAGATGCGTTTTGTAAATAAAAAGGGAGTGATATGCCCTAATAGAAATCTCATTTACAAACATGCCTTCACAGATTTAACCGTATTATTACTCAAACTATGCTAAATGTTGCTATATAGGCTAACGTTAGGCAGACGTCCACTAAAAGCAGCCAAAACTAATTTTCTCGTGGAATAAAAACAAAGCAGCATTTGCAGGGGCTGTGACGACAATCGTCAAGAAAATAAAATCAACGCTGCTAACAATTACGCGTTAGACGCGTTAGACGTGCGCAAAAGCAAAGTTTCCAGGAAGAGAGTTTTATCCTGACTGAACACAAAGACGACAGCGCGTGGTCTGCGTGGTCCGACTGAAAGATCTCCATTCCACTAAGAAAACTAACTGAATTATGTAAAAGCACTCCAGGACACTATGGGAAATGCTTAATTCTACACAGAAGATATAAAAAAAGAAAAGTAGATTAAGTTGGCAATATTTGGAAGAACAATGTATCCTGCCCGAATAAACCAGGAGCGTGTCTTCAGAATTGCTATTTCGCTATAGACATTCTGTATTTTCTACAAAAGGTAAATGTTGGCCTACAATGCAATCAAAGTGGCAACGTTAAAAGTTGTATTTTAGTAAATATGTGATTATAGGCCTATTATTTACCTCCAACATCCAAGTAGAAACAATCCTTCTCATGTACGGATTGATTTCTTTCTGGACACATTTGAAGTAGTTGGTAGCAGGAAGATAGTTGTCTTCAGTCCGGAGCAAAGCCTGCAAGACTCTGTCGTTTAACAAGTTGGAATCCTGATAGGCTCTCAGCATGGTGGCATCCAATTCACAGCAAATCAACGGGGTCCCCATTTCTCTTGCACTCGTGTGTTGGTGTTGGTTTCTGTTTTATGTAACAATAAAACTGAGCAGATTCAGTAGCGAATCGTGTACTGTTCCATTGTGTATTGCTAAAATGTCAGTATGCGAGGAGCGCAACAGCAAGCACTGTTTTTGCTGCGTTATTGTCCTCAACGCCAAATGCTGAGCCGGACATCTAAGACAACGCAAACCTGCTGTCTGGTTGTTGGTGCTGTGCGCCCGACTGACGACGTATGCACTGCTTTCTAGAGAAAAGTTTCACGGCGAGCGTTCTGTACTCCGCCCTCTCCTGCCTGCTCTATAGTTGAAAGAAGTGGCGTAGGAGTGCCGATAGGGGGAGTATAGGTCTAATGATAGACACAAAGTCTATATGTGTAGCTCGATAAGGTTAATGTAGGCCTACTGTACACATATGTGCCGTTTAGGACCTTATGTGTCCGCTCCCTGTGTGCGCTCCTGCAAATCTTCCTGCAACTAAATATGCATAAGAAATGTTAACTGGACTACATTTATATGAGCTTTTACAACCTTCTAGCCACTCAAAGTGCTGTACATGTAAAACTCTATTGTCAAATGGACTAAACCTTTTTTAGTTTTGTTTTGTTTGTATATTTAGCATAAAAATGGGGACTTTGTATCACAAGTGTTTAGGCCTATGGACATGGTTAATATACAATAGCTCGTCAGCATATTAGAACATTAACAAACCACATTCATGTCATCACTAAAAAGTTCATGTCACAACTCGGGGTATTCAATTGAAAAGTCAGATTGATGCAGACATGCTTAATAAATGTTACCCCTGGAAATAAAGGCCCGAGACACAGACAGAGATAGATGTGGGCAGCCATAGTTGGTCTGTCTCTGTCTCTCAGCGTGAGCTATGCATCGTTGGGTTCTCAGGGTTAGAAAGGGGTCAAAGCCTGGCCACAGCAAACAATAGAGCTCCATTGAATCCATTGATTCATTTTGATTGATCCCTCCCACAATAGAAAACAGATCCTTGTGATCAACTTTGGCTAGCCTTCTGCTATGTCATCCATTAAATGTTGTTTGATATATCTGGGCCTCCAAAGTGGTAGTCTTCAAACACTGCCTTCTGTAATACTGGGTGTCTTGTCGGGGGATTATCATGCGGGGGGGGCGCGCCGCCCGCGCCGCCCCCCCCCCCCCCCCCCGCCCCAGCCGGGCGAGGCCTTATCGCCTCCCACTGCCACTGTTAAGAGTTCATGACCTTCTCGCGCAGGCCGACTCTATTCTGAAGCTGTGCATACGAGGGCTTGGTCAGACTCCTTGGCTGAATAAATATAGCTGTTTCAGAACACAGTAGCAGGTTGAACTTTTGAACTTTTGCCTTTTGTTTGACATGGGGGGGGGGAGTCATTTCCTTTTTTGAATGTGAAGCAGGGAAATACAGGCCTGCTTGAAAACATCCCTTTAGCGTTGCTAAACTGTTATTTCTGAAATGATTTCCTAATAGGAAACCATTCCCCTATCTCCCTGGCTTGATTTGTGAGACACTTAAGTAGTTTGAGATTGGGGGGGAAAAAAGGCAGAAAGTGTGGCCGTAAGCCATTAAGAGTTTTATGTGCCTTACTTAGTATAACCAGAAGCCGTAATCGTCATATGATTGGTTTTACTACTCTTTATAGCTGTCATTAGTTAAGAAAATGTAATTGCTGCACTGTGATAGTGGGAGGGGGCTCAAAGTCTCCTTTAAAATGCGCGCTGTGGTTCACTTGGAGGCGTAGGAGTTGCCTTGGCTCCTTGTTTAATGAATTTGACTTTGGGGAGATTGTGGTCATCCCCCTCATTCCTCCCTCCTGCTGGAGAGGGTGGTGATTCGCAGAGGGAGTGGCCCTTTGACCTGGCCCTCTTGTGCCAGCTAAGCCTTAATTAGCTGTCGTGAAAACGGCCCAGGATTCATTAGAGGAGAAATGGCTCTGTCAGGAGAAGCCATTTAAAAAAGATGATGGAAACTGCGTCTTTTCCAATATGATCCCTCCTGTAATGACACTTCTCAATAAGCAATGATAGTTTAATACGGTAATTGTCAGAAAAATGGGGTCATTATGGCGAAGCCCCTCTAGAGCCATTTAATAGGGATAGTATGACTGCTGAACTGTACCCACTAACTTTAAATAGCAGGATGAAATCAGCGGATAGGAGCCGGATCTCTGGCCCAATTTGTGATTGAAGCAGTTAGTGTCAGTGTACAGATGAGGTGGCCTCATCTCAAGTTAGCTCCGTTGGGGAAAAAAAGGGAAATAAAAGCGCCAGCTAGACAACATGAGATGACCATTCCTTCAGCGTTTTATTCAGAGGTCAAACCGATAGCTGGCTTCTCATTCAGTGCCTTTCAAATGTTGAGCTGATTCCCTAAATGTATCCTTTAACTTTATTATCCTTGCAAGTAATGTCTGTCTTAACATGTATCCCCTTATGGAACACAACGTTGATTGCTTAATCGGAATTGGCTTGGATATTGTTAACGTTATTGAGGTCGCTTGATTCCAGTCTTTTTAATAGTCAGTTTTAATACGCCCTAATCAACAGTGTTTAAAATCTAGGCCTATCTGACATAAGAAAATTAAGCACAGCTGCAATTTTATTATGTACCAAACATTTTCCCCTGGTGAGTGGAGGAAATATGCATATCTATATGCCAGGGTTTCCACTGGTCATGGAATTTCTGTAATATCATGGAATTTTCTAAAGTCTATTCCAGACTCATGGAATATCATGGCATTTTATTTGCATCATGTTTAATTTTAGTTGCCGTTCATCGAAATTATACTGGACTTGGTATTAGATTTTGAGAGGTCTCAACATATCAAACTAGGGGGTTATCTACAGTCACCTGCCATGGGGTTGGCTACTGTAATATTGTCTGTGCATAGCATGCATGGTCTAATGTCCAGTGCTCATTGAAATCGGAAGTCATTGTGTGGCCCGATGGGGACTCCGAGGAAGTACCACCGGGACCTCCATGTTTGCACGAGAGTGCTCCTAGGGCAGGTAAACATTCACAGAGATCCCGGTCGGCGCTCCGGAGCTATCGGTAAGCACGAGGCGAAAAATCTACGGTTAAAATGCGTTGTAGTAAATTACAACATACACACCTGAATGTTTGCAATGCAAAAATGCAAAATTTTATTCGCTTCAAGGCTGATTTTGTTTCACTTTCGCCAGGCGATTAAATGTTTATCAACGAACCATTGATGTCACATGACAATAGTGGAACTGTTTACTTTTTATTCAGCCGGTAAAAGCTTTACTTTACTGTAAAGTTGGAAACTATGGCTGGAAAGTTCAAATGCATCGTTTGCATAGCTTACGGTACTTGTTTTTGTGTATGTATTACTCCTTGATAATCCGCCTGGAATGCAAAGTAGCCTACTTGCTGTTATTCTTTTTGACGAGTGGAGGCGGAGCTGCAGCTACACTTGCATCATGTTTTGAAAATTTTGGCAAAGAGTTGGTACCGAAGTATCGGTTCTCATAACATCCCTACTTTATTATTGGTTCATGCACTTTACAGTCTCGATCTTATGTGCATTTATGAGACATGAGACCAGGCTTAATCAGCCTTGTGTGGTTGGACAGGGACATGCCATGAGTCACCATGAGTAACATAAAGCTTGTTTCCAGGAGCTGTACCCAGCATTCTGCATCCACAACGGGGGCAGTGATCTTGAGCGACTGCCGACAGCCAGCACCTGCATGAACCTCCTCAAGCTCCCGGAGTTCTGCGACGATCAGCTGATGAGAAACAAGCTGCTTTACGCCATCGAGTCCTCGGCCGGGTTCGAGCTCAGCTGAGACGACGGAGGGCGACTCACAGACTCCATGCCAATAGAGGAAATGACTGGTTCATGGAAGTGGAGCAACAATGCACTGACTTGCCTGATTCACTGTGTGTGCAAAAGCCCAAGGGTGATGCAGGGATCACCCACAGACTATACACAGATTAAAAGGGGTGCAACAATTAAGGGGATGGGGAATTTCTTTTATTTTTTATGTTTTCTTCCATTGACAAAACACTTTTAACAATAGCTGAACCCCACAGGTGTGCTAAATGCAAAACAAACGACAAACAAAAAATAAAATCTTTTAATGGGCAATGTTCAAAGCTTCCATTGCTGAAGCTGTGGCTTAGAGCTGTGGTCTCAATGTCTTAGATGCCTCAAGGGGCGGTAACCCTCGAACATCGTGGTGGACACTGGTGGTCAGGGAAGCTGTCCGACTGAAGGAGGAGGCTTTTCGGGATATGTTATCCCAGAGGACTCCGAAGGCAGTTGCAAGGTACAGACGGGCCCGAAGGGCTGCAGCCTCTGCCGTGAAAGAGGCAAAACAGCGGGTATGGGAGAAGACATAGAGAAGGACTTTCGGTCGGTACCAAGGTGTTTCTGGAAAACCATCCGCCACCTCAGGGGGGGGAAACGGAGAACCATCCAAGCTGTGTACAGTAAGAATGGGACACTGTTTACCTCAACTGAGGAGGTAATTGGGCGGTGGAAGGAACGCTTTGAAAAACTCCTGAATCCAACTAACACACCCTCTATGGTAGAGGCAGAGCTGGAGGCTGATTGGGGATTACCGTCAATTACCCTGGTGGAAGTTACTGAGGTAGTCAAACAACTCTGCAGTGGCAAAGCCCCGGGTATTTATGAGATCCGTTAAGAAATGCTTAAAGCTCTGGGTGTGGAGGGGATGTCTTGGATGTCACGCCCCTTTAACATTGCGTGGAAATCTAGGGCAGTTCCAATGGAGTGGCTGACCGAGGTGGTGGTTCCCCTGTTCAACAAGGGGGACCAGAGAGTGTGTGCCAGTTATAGGGGTGTCACACTTCTCAGCCTCCCTTGTAAAGTCTAGGGTGCTGAAAAGGAGGGTTTGGCCAATAGTCGAATTGAAGAGTCTGTTTTTAGAAGAACAATGCAGTTTTCGTCCTGGTCATGGAACAACGGACCAGCTCTTTACTCTTTCAAAGATCCTGGAGGGGACCTGGGAGTATGCCCTTCCGATCTACATGTGTATTGTGGATCTAGAGAAGGCTAATGACCGGTCCTGCGGGAGTATGGGGTGAGGGGGTTCGTTTTAAGGCCAATCCAATCCCTGTATGTCCAAAGCGAGAACTGTGTACAGCTCTGCAGTAAATCGGACTCGTTTCAGGTGGTGGTTGGTCTCCGCCAAGGCTGCGCTTTGTCACCAATCCAGTTTGTGATATTCATGGACAGGATATTGAGGCATTGTCATGGTGGGTAAAGGTTTCAGTTCGGTGGCCTGGTGATCTCATCACTGCTTTTTGCAGATTACCTGTTCTGATGGCATAATCGGTCTGTAACCTTGGGAACTCACTGGATTGGTTCGCAGCCCAGCCCAGCTAAATCTGAAGCCATGGTGCTCAGCAGGAAACGTATGGAGTGCCTACTCCAGATAGGGAATGAGTCCTTACCCCAAGTGAAGGAGTTCATGTACCTCGGGGTCTTGTTCGGGAATGAGGGAACAATGGAGCGGAGATTAGCCAGAGAATCGGAGCAGCGGGAGAGGTATTACAATCACTTTACCGCACCGTTGTGACAAATAGAGAGCTGAGCCGGAAGGCAAAGCTCTCGATCTACCGGGAAATTTTCGTTGCTACCCTCACCTATGGTCATGAAGGGTGGATCATGACTGAACTAGAACTAGATCACGGGTACAAGCGGCTGAAATGGGTTTTCTCAGGAGGGTGGTTGTCATCTCCCTTAGAAATAGGGTGAGATGCTCAGCTATCCGTGACGAACTCAAGAGTAGAGCCGCTGCTCCTTTGCGTCGAAAGGAGCCAGTTGAGGTGGTACAGGCATCTGGTAAGGATGTCCCCTGGGTGCCTCCCTAGGGAGGTGTTCCAGGCACGTCCAGCTGGGAGGAGGCCTCGGGGAAGACCCAGGACTAGGTGGAGAGATTATATCCCGACATGACTACGGATGAGTGGATGAGGATGGAGGATGGATGGCAACAGTCACTCCTTTGTGTAATACAACATGAAAATCAACCACTGAGTCTTCTCACCTAGAAATGAGAATGAGCAGAATTCAGTTAATTAAGTGTCCCGGACTCGTGGACTAATTGTCCAACAACTAATTGGCTATTGTAAGACATGCTGTCATTGGTTTCACTAAAGTTCAATATTCAATACGTTTTTCTAGTTTGTCCAAGTAAATTAATAATTGTAATGTATTATATCCCTACCTTAAAGATGTATTTGTGTGGATACATTGTCTTGTCACAATCGACTAGAATGGACAAACAAATATTACTTACTGTATGTCAATATGGAATTGTGAATATGTACATGTTTACAACTACTATTGTATGATCCATTCAGTATTTGTACAAGTTTGTTTTCACTATATTAATGGATGAAGGACTTCTGTTTTCACGTGCTTGCTAAAGTGAACAATGTATTCCTGCAGCTAGTTCCCAATGGTTTGCTCTTGGAGAGCAACAGCTATGTCCAGTTGATAAAGATTATGATTGACCAGTGTATTGATGGGGGAAGAGACTGTTAATTTGAATAAACCTCCATTATTTTGCATTTTCCATCTGTAAATGTATTTTCTTGTTGGTTGTAATTTACAGTAATGGCCTAGACATAAAACAGTGCTTTGTGAGGAAAATCTCCTGCTGAATTTTATGGCCTCTGACATATAATTAAAGAAACATCCAGTTAAGAAACACTGAGCACAACTATTCTGGCCTTGAAATGCATTATCGGCCCGGGCACAAATTAAGATTGTGAGCGTTTGTGATAAATCTGCCTGGCCTCTCATGCAGCGCAACCCAGGAGAAATCCATCCCTCTCTGGAACCATTCCATTTTGCCATCCACCCCCTTCCCCCTGCATATGAAATGGATAACTACTGTCCCCTTTCTTGTGTAACCAATTGGGATGAGAGAGCTCAAAGTGGTAATGTGGTCTTAAAAACCCCAGCCTTGTCATCGGAATGAGGGATCTGTATCATTTACCAATTATTATTATTATTTTTAAGACTTCATGGTTAATGATGACAGTTATTATAGAATCAAGAATACTTTCCTACCTAATTGTTTGTACAGGTCTTCAAGCGATAATTTATGCTATTTATCTTAATGCAGAAAACGACTACATTTTGCTTGATTTGCTTCAATTGTTCCTGGGTTCAATTTAAAGGGTTTTCTCCCAAATGTGTGACAATCTGTTTGGTGTTAGGTCAAGATTATCCATCCGTCTGACAGGTGCGGCATATCAAGATGCTGATTAAATGGCATGATTATTGCACAGGTGTGCCTGGGACTGGTCACAATAAAAGGCCACACTAAAATGTGCTGTTTTATCTTGAAAAATTACATTCTGTCCATGCCAAGTGCACACTCCATCAAATATTGTGACAGCTGTAGCATTGTACTGGGTTCAACTTTGACATTAGTGTCTTTTACTACTCAATCTGAAAATGTTATTATTGAAACTGTTAACTATTAACGGAGGTATACTTACTTAACATTTTCCATGTCTATACTAGACAGACATCTTCCTGGCTGCTGCCAGGGCAAATAAGACAAGGATGCAGTTACCTGATAAGTTATTATAAAATCATATCTACCTGATATGGCTTGTACAGGTCTTAAAATTATGTTATTTTTATTAAACTATAGCTGCCAAAAATCTGCCCTTATTGTTTTGCTAAAAGCATAGGCCTAATGTATCACTCTAAGACCTGTAAAAGCCATGTTTGGTAGAAAATTATTTATTTACGTGTGTCAGTGTAGCAGTAACACTATATATAGTAAGCATATTATGTATGCCTAGTAAACGTAAAAATAGTTGGCTACTGAAGTTATTTTTATTTTCCTATACCTGGCTGCTAAAATCTTTCCTCGTTTTTGCTGAATATAATGTGCGTTAACTATACCCTACCTATACATTAGTTCCATCTAGCGACAAAATGTTGGCACTACAAGTACAATTAAAAGCTTATTTAGCATGATAAATTATATAAATAATATGTTTAGTGCTACTAATTGAGGTTATCAATGTCATATTGCAAAATAGCAGGTTCCCTCAAAGCAAGACATCTCATTGTCATTGCAGTGAAGCACAGTGCAGTTAATGACACACACTAAAGTGAAGTTGTCTGATTTTCAACATCCTTGTTTAGACTGTCCTATATCGTCACATACACAATGTCACAGTTTTAACATGAATCAACCACCAAATGATAATACACTCCCCGATAGCATTTCCCCACCACCTCCACAATAACCTCATATTTATTCCTCAGCTTCATCGTTTATCTTCAAAAGAAGAAAGGAATAGCCTATAGCTACTCATCATGCAGATATGGGAGGGACATGAACTGAGTTTCAAACCAAAACATTTTTGTTTCAACTCAATCTATTTTTCTCACACAGAGAGTGCGAGAAAACAAAGTCCCATTGTCCCTGTCTGAACACAGGTGTTGTTTTCTGTTATGCTTCACATTTGCTGAGGTCAGAGAACGGCATCTCTTGCCCTTGCAGGAAGATGAGATGTCAGTCTAAATTAATTGAATTGTCTGCATACTCCTCCCATACAGTGAATAAGAATAATTTCCGACTGTATACAGGGGGTTTACCAACAAAATGTCCAACCAACCCGTAATAATAGAAAGTTACAACTTTTGTGTAGCCTAATCTAGAGCACTGCTGGAATGGAATCTGTTCTTACGATACAACAAACACTATTGAGTGGGAACAAATATTAGAATCACGTAATTTTGATCTAAAATTACATAGGTTTACAAATTATTTCTCAGATTATTTTGTCCTCCTTGGTTGTAATTACTTAAAGGTTTCGCTATGATAGAGCTAGCCTAGTTCTATGATCAGCAACCGTAGACGATTTTCTGTGAGACCAGAGAGAATATAATTTAATAGAGAGGTTCCAACCCATGGTTCCAACGGACGGCACTTCCGCACTTGATTTTTGGCAGGAGGGGGGGCGATTTGAGCGTACAGTGACCGCCCACTTTTTTGGGGGCTCTGGTGACTGGTCCATTGACTTTTTGTAAAATGTTGGAAAAATATTTTATATAAGGATTTTCTGAAAATCTTTATTAAAAGCTTGGAACCAACCCAAACAGCTATGAGGTTGTGAATTGATGGTATATTCTCCTGTAGAAACCAAAGTCTGTATGATATCAACCTTGTTTTAAGATAAACATGATTTATTCGCAGTCACAGTGTTGAGCAAGTTACTCAGGAATTGTATTAAGTTACTTATTACTGGGTATTAAAATTAAGTTTAACATTAGTTGTGTTACTAGTTACATAATTACACTATTAGACATTAATCAGACAAAGTGAAAACATATACCCTCTCAAAACAGATGATTGGACAGGTTGGTTCAATTAGCCTATAGCCTAAATTTGCTAGGTCCAGAAATCTCGTTCTTTTAACACAGTAATGAAATGGGTTAGTAATTTAAATATTATAACCATTTTGGAAATAGTAATTAGGTACACTACTAGTTACTGAAAAAGTAATACTATTACATTAACTATAGTAGCTAGTTTCTACCAAACACTGGTCACAAATAACTATGCCCATAATCTTAAAGTGTAACAGCGACATCTCTGATTGGTGGAGCTGGCTTTCTTCGTGATACCATCCTTATCTCACAAGCTTTATTTACTGCTTCAGAGCTGTTCAGAACTCTGAGAAGTTCGGTGCTCTCTGTTACCATGGAAATGTTATAAACCCTGTGAAGTATCTCGGCTAGTAGCCGAAGCTAATGCTGAAAGTACAATCGCTTATGTTACAAGTAGGGATGACGCCGATACGATACTGAGATCGGAAATCGGTCCGATACTGACTTAAATAGCTGGATCGGTATTGGTGACAATTGTACAGTTGTCGCCGATCCATGGGGCTAATCCAATTAAATTAATTTACATGCGTAGGTCTACTGTCCTGCATCAGCCATGTCTAACCTTCCCAGGCCACACTATCGGATCGATACTCTGTATCGGCCGATACCCAAAGTGCCGGTACTGGGACTGAAAAACTGGATTGTGCCACCCCTAGTTACAAGTATACATAATATGAAAGCTATTGTATTATACTATTATAATTGTATAATATACACAATATGATAACTAATTAATAAGAAGAACCAAGGAAGAATATGCATTTTTGGGGATTCGCAATGGATTTTGGGATGCACAGTGCTTTTGCCTTTTTTCCGTTTTGATTCAATTATTTTTGTTCCGAATCTAATTGTTTATGGTCACAATCATTCTCGTAGCTGGATAACTTGATTCCAGGCTCAATTTCTTTATATAAGGATTTTGCAAAAAGTCAATGGAGACTAGAAGGTTTTGGCAGTTTCTGTAGAAACTGCATGAGCTAGTTTCCATACCTTAAAACACTTTTAGTAATGTTATTATTATATGTATATTTTTATTATTTAAATGTAAGTGAATGTAGATTTAAGAGTGTAGACGTATTACGTGTGTGTATGTCTCTGCTTACTCGCTTATCTGGGTGACCCAAAGCCTTTGCTTTACTTTAACCTGCATGTTGAAATTGAACATGTTTATTTAGATGAATGCGATGTAAAACTTATCTTTCCCGAGCCACATTATCCAGCTCTGACTGGGGGATCCCGAGGCGTTCGCAGGCTGGTGTGGAGATATATTCTCTCCACCTAGTCCTGGGTCTTCCCTGAGGACTCCTCCCAGTGTCCAGCTGGGAGGAGGCCTGGAACACCTCTCAAGGGAGGCGCCCAGGGGGCATCCTTACCAGATGCCCGTACCACCTCAACTGGCTCCTTTCAACACAAAGGAGCAGCGGCTCTACTCCGAGTTCCTCACGGATGGCCGTGCTTCTCACCCTATCTCTAAGGAAGACGCCAGACACCATTCTGAAAAAAAACATTTCGGTCGCTTGTACCTGTGATCTAGTTCTTTCGGTCACGACCCACCCTTCATGACCATAAGTGAGGGTATGAACGAAAATTAACTATGAGGAAAAGTTTGTTCAAACATCTTGCAGCCCGCGGAATTCAGGTGCATTTGTTTGTGTGTAATGAAGAGGAGGATATCGAGGCTGCGTTCAGACTGGGAGCTACAGGGGTGATGACTGATTATCCATCTGTCCTGAGAAACTACCTTCTCAGAGACCAGCACTGATAATAAGCATAGCCAAACAGATTCAGACCTCTTTGGCTGCTTTAAATGTATGTGGACTCCTCTGTTTATGTCTGGAATCGCCTCTATGGTTACAAAAAGTTATTGATCGAGATCGAAAGCTTTGCCCTCCGACTTAGCTCTCTCCAATGTCCCCTCATTCGCGAACAAGACCCCAAGGTACTTGTACTTGGTAACTCCTTTACTTGTCTGTTTTTATTATAATAATAATACATTTTATTTGGCAAAAGCCTTTCTCAAGACTCAAGGACATCTTACACAGTAATAAAAACTTCATATAATTTAAAATTCAAACAAATATACAGTATCATAAACTAAACTAAACTAAATGTTATAAGATTTCTGGAAAATGTGGTTCATGAATAATTTTTCAACTCAACTGTGTCTGCATGTTGAATTGTTTAGCTTCCAGAGCCTGGTAGCTGAGCAAAAAAAGCCCTGGCACCCACAGTTGATAGACGGAAATGGGGGGTGACGAGTAGGCCTACAGAGGCAGAGCGGAGGGAGTGGGTGGGGACATAGTCAGACAGAAGGTCAGGTAGGTAGGTGCGAGATTATGAAAAGCTTTATAGGTGAGCAGGAGGGTCAATTCGTTAGACACAGAGGGACTGGGAAACCATCTATGGTGATATTGATGTTGTGGTATTTGGATAGCAGGGATTTTGAACCAATGAGCATAACCTCTGTTTTATTGCTATTAAGTTTTAGGACATTTGTGCCCATCCAATTCTGAATGTCTTGGAGACAGTTGGTGAGGCAGGTGGGAGTATGGGAAGTTGCCGGTTTAGTTGAAAAGTATAGCTAACAATGGAATTGAACGTTGTGGTGACTCATAATCTTACCCAAGGGTAGAAGGTAAATTATGAATAGGAGTGGGCCAATCACTGATCCCTGGGGAACACCATGTGTGACAGTTGCACAATTTGATCTATGCTGTGAAAGTTGAACAAACTGTTGACGGTCAGTGAGGTATGACGAAAACCAGGTGAGTGCCATACCTGAAATACCAATGCCGGCCAGATGTTGTGAGATGGTATGGTGATGTATGCTAGCACATTTGACAACTTTGCACAAACCAAAGGTGATAGGCTGGATTTGAACCGTAGATTTGAACCGTAGACTGGATGCATTCACACTAACCACACTAACCTAAGGCCAAAGTGCCACTGTAACATTTAAGTGTCAGTAGAAGTTTAGAAGGTCTATTGATCAGATGTCTAGCTCTTCATAGAAAATACACATATTTAACATTGTGTACACATTTTAAAAAATCTCAACATTTATTTATTGTATGCATTTGAAATACAGTAGCATTTTGCACAAGCAAGAGGTAAGATGATTTGAACCTAGAACACAACACACAGCATTTTCCTTATCCACTCTATGTGACGTAGTGCTAATGGACGGAAGAGGCTGAGACTCGTGACTATAAACTGCTACACGACAGAGGGCGACAGATCTTCTATGCATAGACATAATAGCCTATCCTGAAAACATCTCCGTTCAATTAAATCATAGACGTTGTAACAACGTAACAACAAAGTCGTTGATAACGTTGATGGAAATCATGAGCATTATTATTATGTCTAAAATATAAATGGGCGATCATATAGTTAGGCTACTCTATAGTATAGGCATATGCGCTGCATTTAGAAACGATTACACGAGACTCAAAATATACGGATGGGCAGTGGCAACCTGTTTTTCTGCTGTATCCACGTCAGTCATCAGTAAAGATAGCTGAACTTGAGCAGTCGTGCGCAGTTGAACCAGGCTGATAAACATCAGCAGCTTCCGGAATCGCGGGCGAGAGGGGGATTATCGTAGCAATAACATAAAACCCCTTGGCCTCCAACAACCGCTGACATCATACAGACGTTTCTTTTGTTAAGGTGAGAGTTGCTTGTTAAAATGTAGCGAAACACAGATATGTATGTTGTTAACGTTTTCGTATTTGATCCGACGTGTCAGAATAAAATAAAATTTGCGTCTTGTGTCAGCTTCAATTAGCTAGCGCTTTGTACGGGGATGTACCGTAGTGACTGATGTAGCTTCAATGTCGCAACCTGGATGTCCCCGAGTTATCATTGTCGCTAAATGGACGCATCACACGATGTACATCACTTATGTTTTTAGGCTGACAAAATCAAGCTTTTCCTCTGTATTGTGTATGCACCATTGTTTGGCTGGTTACAAGACATTTAGCTATTTTACGACTAGCCTAAATATGTTATGATTGGTATTTGGACAGTACGTTACACGTAATCAAATGTAACATCATTCAAATGAATCGGGGGGTGGTAGGCTTTTTATAAAATATAGGCTATCAACCCCTAGCTAAATATCCCGAGCGCAGCACATTAGAGCCTTTTTTAATGTGTGTAGGCCACCAATTGCTATAATAGAATGATCGCTAGTCGTGCAGGTGTTACCTAAATGTCGTATTTAGACGACAAGCACGTCATATAAACCGGTTTTCAAATTACTAATATTATAGCAATACAATACAATGCAAGTATTCTTTCTGGTACATTCTAACACGAACCACTTTCTGGAACCTGCGTCGCCATTCGCCGCCGCCTATTGTTAAAGCGTGTGTACCGTAATGTGGCAGTTGTATAACCGTTGTAAAATTTATGGAATAAAAAGTAATATAACTTATTGTTTATTTATGTAAATAAGCAATGTGACTATCTTCTTTTGGCCACAACTTTGAATTCAATACACACACCATTACAAACATAGGATTAGCTCAGTAGATTTCAGTAGTATGTTAATGCATACTTTAGTAAAGTAAATTGATAGATACGTTGTAGTATGAATTTAAATGGATGTAAATAGTATAGTAAAGACAACCTGGTTGTGCACCATATTGTCTAAAGCAGGGTTCCCCAATCCTGGTCCTGGAGGGCCGCTACCCTGCATGTTTTAGATGTCTCCTTGCTCCAACACATCTTATTCGAATGAATAGGTTGTTAGAATCCTGATGAGCTATTCGTTTGAATCAGGTGGTTCTCTAGGACCAGGATTGGGGAACACTGGTCTATAGTCTACATTTACATTTACGGCATTTGGCAGACGCTTTTATCCAAAGCGACTTACATGGAGTACATTTGTCAGTAGTTGGACAAGTTGGAAAAGTCTAGTATCAGATCTTCTATCATCGTATAGCTACTAGCAAGAAACATTTCCTAATTTCCTTACATCCTACTGTAATTTCAGCTCTAAATCAAACAGGGAAGACTAACCATTTCTGCTTACAACCTAGAGATCTCCAAAAATGAGTTATATACATAGCTATGTGCTTTGTCATTCATGCTTCTGGTTCCCGAACATTGAATCCAGAGAGACTACGCAAAATCGTTTTTTTTTTTTCTATTTTAATTTCATGGCACACTTTTAAGGCTAGATATAGCACAAAATACTGGTATTACATTATTGTGAATTATTTGAACTATACGGTTAGTAACATGTTTTGATATTATTTGTTTTATGAATTGGTCAGATTCGTGCTACATTAGATGCTGTAATATTTATTTGTTTCTGCCGTTCTCTACATGGTCCATTAGGTTTAGTTTAGTGATGTATCATATGACTAGACTAAAATAACTTTTGTATTCCATTAATTTGCCCAGGCCAATAGTCTCATAAAACACCTGCTAGTTAATTAAGGGCCTAAGGAATCCCCATGGGCTTTTGCGTTTAAGTGATGGTCTTGTGCCTGGATATGTACATTTCTGACCACAAATTAGACTGGAGCTAGTAGTCTACATTCTTAAATGGTCAAAAGTGTTAAATGTGCACAAACATCCCTAGAACAATTATGTGATATAACCGAGATTGACTGATTTTTACATGTCAAGGTCACAAATTAATCTTTGGTGCAGTGATGCATTATGGGACCGGATGACCCACATACTGTATGTCGCCCACTCTAGGCCAGTTTTGCATGTCAAACATGCTAAATACTGCAGTAGTTCTGTCAGCATGTGTATGCTGCACGCGGCATACGTTTAAGCATGCCACACGAGCACAGGAACATGGGTAATAGTGGGTGTAGTAAGTAATTCTGGACAACACTTGTTCAATTCAAATCAAAACAAAAACCTCTCTCTTCAATTAAAAAGGTTGCTCCCTCAGAAGCTCCGAGGGAACATTGTGAAACGCATTGTGAAGGATAGGATATTCTTATTGGGTCCGGTCTGCACAACTTTGTCTTCCTATTTATGGAGCCAGGGCTGTGTAGAAGAACTGGATAATTTTTTCAGCATGCCATGCACAGAGCTAGCAGCCAGCAAGGCAATATTTGATGAATTTGATAAAAAATTTGCTAGTAAAAGTCCTGAGGGGGTCTATTGAGGGGCTGAGTAAAGGATGATGTGCATAAAATCATATGATGAGTCAGTTAGTTAGTGACCAGGCCACCTTCTTCTAGGCTATAATAACCATAAATAACATTGTGTCTTGGGCAGTGGTTGTTTGCTATGACATTCTCTGGCTCAATGTAGAACTTTCCTTCTCAACAGATGTGTCTATGATTACATTTGACTTGAAACCAGTCATTTTGGTTTGAAATTGAGAGCACGTGCCCCTCGCGCACCCATCCCACCAGCAGTGCTCACAGGCTCACACTGTTCTCTATCTCTCTGCTAGGGCTGCACGATTATGGCCAAAATGCTAATCCCGATTATTTTGATCACAATTATTTATCACAATTATTCATTGATTTTATGAACAATGTATTTTTATTGCACTCACATTATAAACCGACCAAGGAAATCACTTCTATCTTGTGCTACATTTATTGACGTTTGCGGTGTTTCGAACAGGTCATTATGGGCCATAGGTCCAATGCCATGCCTACGCCGCATCTGGAAATATCACCAGTTAACATGGTCACCACTTTAACAGTAACACCGGCGCAGACAATTCGAAAGCACACTTTGCATATGACTTGTTCTTGCTTAACATCACTTGCCCTAAATCC
>JAODUE010017162.1:0-25133 GCA_027564755.1 Amblyopsis hoosieri
TGTAGTACTATAATTAGATAAACATAGATTAGGGAATTCAAAATAATATTTTAGGTAGTTTACTGAATAAGAACTCAGGGCCCTTCTCTAATATATAAGGGATAAGTGGGCTACAAATGCATTTAATAAATAAAAAAGCACAGTGAAAGTAAAAGCGTGTTAAGCAATAGTCTTTTGTTGACATTGAAGGTGAAGGGCGGGGGGGACAAAAACCTTTGCTATGTGCACAGTTTAAACACTTTCTTTCTTTAGGTAGGTGTGTGTGTGTGTGTACGTGTACAGCATAGAATGTGTGTGTGTGTGTGTGTGTGTGTGTGTGTGTGTGTGTGTGTGTCTCACCCAGCTCTAGGTCTCCCTCTCGGAGGACACGTCCCCCTCGGCCCCACTGCTGGCGTTGGGGTCCTGTCTGGGTCGAGGGGTGCCCTTCTCCCTGGCCGTGTCCGGGGGGCCCTTGGAGCGAGTCTTCTCCTTACGCTGCTGCTGCTTCTCTTGCTTGTACAGCTATAAAGGTGCCACAAGACACAAACACAGGGCCTCGTTCACACGTCAGCACACGTCGCCGGGCGTGGGTGCGTGGGTGCGTTCCCTGCTATTTAGCTGTAGCGGGGATTGATTGATTGATGATTGGCTAAGACGTTTGCGGGGACCTTCTTGCTGTGAGGCCGCAGTGCTGCCCAATAACATAAATACACATATTTCTGGTGATAAATGAGCACACACTCCCACATGCACGTTGTGTTCAACTGCACTGTGCAGGTTTGTGCTTTGGAGAACCCACTTTGCCAGCATGTCGAACAGGACCAGCAAACGGCTCGTCACGCGTAGTGAACATGCAGGACACAGTCAGTGACCCAAGGTTGGCACTTCACCTCGAGTGTCTCATGTGAAGACACACGCAGATCTATTCTGGGCTGTCATGTGATCGCTTCAATCGGGCTATTGTTACGGCGACGCGCGCTCCCTCTCACGCACTCCGATGCAGTCTTAGGCCGACGCTTGAGTGAGACTAGTCATGGCTGGATTCAAACCCTTAAAACAGGCAGCCTCTCCTTGCCCCTTGTTCTATGGCCAATCACTTCACGGACTATAAAGCTCCTCACTGAAGACACAGTAGGCAACTTGACACCTCACATCCAAAGACAAATGGGGCCCTAAAGTTCACATGGTAACTGAGAAAAAAAATGTATGAATAAAATGTCATGCAAAAAAAAAAAAATACAATATTGCGTAAGATGCTTAATTATTCATGTCGCAAAGTCTTAAAAGGTTGGTGTTGTGGGTTTTTCTGGCCTACATGAACCCATCAGTGTGCTGTAGTTTCAGACCAGGTTTATTATCTCAGTTTATGATGCAACAGCAAGTAAATAAAGGCTAGGGGAGAAAGATAACTTCATCTTGTGAACACAAACTGGGGCAAAATATCCCAAAAAAGATACTGTTTACATAGGCACATAGTGCTTTTCCTTTTTCCATAATGAATCATGATATTCCTGTTACACTTAATGCCACACATACACACAAATCAAACCTGGGTAAAACTGATAATAGATTTGTTTTTATCTCTGATCAGATATGTTGATTTGTGCAGTCAAATATGCAATGTCAAGGTCCACCCTAACCAAGCCCAAGTACGTCTGTCTTCCAAAACTAATTTCCAAATAGGAATATTTTAACTTTCTTGTATAACACAACTGCTACAGTAGGTGGCCACTTGACCCTGGGTAGACTAAATCCCAGACTCATGGAAAGAAAGGAACAGTGTCTGTTGGTCGTCATTTAATCCCCCCCCCCCTTCCCCCCCTCCTCCTCGATCTCCACTGACAAGCTTAGCCTATTGGCTGGCCTGTTATCCCTCAGCCTTGGGCTTGGCTCTGCAGCCTCCACAGCAAAACATCCCGAATAGACAAGATTAAAATTCGGAGGACTGTGTTAACATCCCCCTATAGAGCTACACAAGCCAAGTCCACAGAGGGGAAAGCAGCCAATGCTGTGGCATAGCCATAGCATTAGCACATTGGCCGAGATCCATGGAAGTGGACAGAATTCAGTATTCAGGACTGCGATGAGGAATAAATAAAGTTTTTCTTCTCTGAATGTAAAAACAACCATGTAGAATCTGGGTTATACTGTAGAACTGTGCTCAAGAACAAACAAAGTAGTGCTTATAAGATGCACCGGTGGTTGTGTCGCGCCTTGCGTGGCTGACATCACCATCAGCGTATGAGTGTGTGTGTGTGTGTGTGTGTGAATGGGTGAATGTGAGGCAATCGTGCCTAAGGCTCTTTGAGTGGCTGGAAGGTTAGAAAAGCGCTTTACAAATGCACTCCATTTAATGGATATCGAGAATTGAAAATGTGCATTCAGTGCACATTCACTACAAGAATGTTGGTTTGGATTTTAGTGGGTGGTCTGAGATGGGAAATGGGAAACACATCACAAACTGGAAGTCGGAAAAACATGGAATCATGTCGTTTGTCTTTCAGTTGTTAGCAGCATCGCAAAATACAGTTGACAACCCTGTGTTGAGTTGTTTCTAACAGTAGCCCATCTTATTAACGACTTTGAAAAACCATAATAACTACACAACAATATTACATATAGACATTGTATATCTATGCAATACATTTAGCTAAAGGTATAAATTGCAGTTTGATATAAACGCTGTAAACCTCGCTCATGATCCCGACATGGAATTCTGAGATGAGTGGTGATTTATTTTATTTTACCCTGCCAAATGTTTGTAAATCCTAGTTCATTCATAATCGAACGCAGCACATGGGTATGGAGGAAGGAGAGTTCTCTGAGGCCAGAGAAGACATGGCTGTCCTGGAGAAGGATTATGAAGAGGTGGGAACCGACAGTGTCGGCGATGAGGAAGGAGAGGAGTACTAGATTTTTTTTTTTTTTTTTCTGGGAAACATTCCATTTGGTTGTTCAATTGAGTTAATTTGGTATCCAACACAAATTCTAAAACATTCATTATTCAAATCAGTTAGACCTTAGTCTATGCTGTAGGTTTGTATGTGTGTCTAGAGAGAGAGAGCAAGAAAAACTCAACAATCTTTCATTTTTGTATGCAAACAACATTTTGTGTCTGTGATCAAACCCATAAATGCTGATGCTCCAGATATTAAACTAGTAGAAATGTCGTGTTTTCTTTAAAAAAAAAAAAAAATCGAGGAGATTTCTAAGTGACCCTGAGCTTTTGAACAGTAGTGTATATAGCCTAAAAACTGAAGGACACTTTCCATCTTGACCCCGTTTTTAATGCGGTAGCTTGCATACATCGTCGTCAGTGCAAAATATAGCAGGGTTGGTAGGAGGTTGTGCAGCCTGAATCAGCTCAGGAAAGGGTAGGGTATAAGCATGGTGATGAAGCAGCAGAAAGCCTCTTCCAGCTGAAACCTCGTGCTCCTCCTCCATGCGGTAGTACAGTTTATTGATTTGGGCTCACAAGGGCATTGATCAGTTGTAAAACTGCATTATGTGGCTCACTGGGGGAGGATATACTTTTAGATTAGAAGAAGATTAGAAGACATACCAAAAGCAACCTGGAGATCAGCACTCCGTACTGAAGTCACGTCCCCTTGTCTGATTGTTTGGGTTGCTCTCGTGACGTGAACAGCACCAAGTGTGCTAGCGACGTGACTTTGCCTTGATTTACTCAAAAGTGAGTGGTAGCATTTAGCCAAAATGTTTAAACACAGAAGAAGAGCTGAATAAACGCTGGATGAAATTAGCATGTTATAAACTAGGTGTTCTGTACTGTGTGTGTGTTTTGCATTCTCTACATAGTGGATGACAACAGAGATGGAAATGAGTTTCAAAGACTGCAAATTCAATGAGTTCTAATCTAGGGCATACATCGCCACCTAGTGGATTACAACAGTGATTGAAATGAGTTTAAAAGCATAATAGAAATGGCACATGCTCTATAAATTAAGAGACCACTGCACATTTTTGTAAGTGTAATAAAATAAATATACTGTAAATGTAAAACATATAACATAAATCATAACATAAAAATCTTTAAATACAAATATAAAAATGCATACTTATATCACATGTAACTTGAGAAACTGCTGCAGTGGTCTCTTAATTGGTTTCTTGGCTATATAAAAAGGTATAACATCTTATTACATGAATAGTAAATCACAAATAAAGCCTATACACGCTCCATTGTCCATTCCTTTTTTATTTTATTTCCTGTTGTAGTGATGATGCAACTATGGATTTTATAGTGTTGTATACCTTAATATTATACGCTCTGTAGCACTGTACCTGTTTAGAATCTGTGGGACCTGAAGGGGATCTCAGCTCAATGGTAACAGGGCCATCATTTTGAATGTGGACCTCCATTTTGGCCCCAAACTGCCCGTCTGGTAACAGAAGCAAATAGACTAATCAATTACTGTGAAATTACACAGAAACACTAAACAATACTGTAGGAAAAAGAATCCCTATTTATAACCAAATGTAAACAACAGGCCAGCACTTACTATCATAAATATCAACAAGAGCAAGGTAAGAGTTTATTGGTAGATGGGGAACGGAGATGAAGCGGCACCTCGAGACAATGGGAACAAGGGGGAGTGTCGATCTAGGTGGGGGGTGGGTGGGGGAGGGTTATGGGTTTAGTGTGTGCTGTAGAGCTTAAACTTAAATGTTCTTTCTTCCATCAGCTCCTTTAGATTAATGACACCAGATGCACAATAAAGCTGTGGTCCTGGGTCGAAAAGTGCGGCCTCATTGAGTTTTGTTCTCTGGAAGAAGGGAGCGCGTGCGTGCTTGTTTGTGTGTGCGTGTGTGTTCGTCTGTGCTTGTCTGTCAGTGCATGCGGGTGTGTGCGAGCGCGCATGCGTCCATATGTGTGCATGGAGGGGTGAGACTAATTAGGAAGGCTTCTGTCTCCCTTACACAGGGACACAGTGTTCTCCACAGCTGCTCCCCGGTGGGTTGACCCAGTTCACTGAACAGCAGCACAGACCACAACGTCACAACCCACGCACTCCTGCAGAGCAGAGAGCCACGAGCCCTGCAGTGACGTGGGGTAAAGGTGCTTTCATTGCCACATACACATACATGTAGCGAAATGTGTTCTCTGCATTTAACCACCCATCCCTCAAGGGAGCAGTAAGCAGCCGCCGTGCAGCGCCCGTGAACCAACTGCAGGTAGAGGTCAGTGTCTCTGGTCAACCTGACATGTTTTTCATAGTGGGGGAAACCGGAGCACCCGGAGGAAACCCACGCAGACACAGGGAGCACATGCAAACTCCACACAGAAAGGCCGGGACCACCGGTGTTCGGACCCTGGACATTCTTGCTGTGAGGCCACAGTGCTGCCCACTGGGCCACCGTGCTGCAGTGGGTGACATGCAGGGAGATAGCGGAGGGTGATGGGGGTAAATGATTTGGTCTATTTGCTTTATAAATCAAATAGACTGGGTTTCAAGGTATATTGAGATATTGCAAGCTAATTCTAAGCTACTGCAGCTAGCACACTTTTTGTCAATTTCCCCAAATATCTCCTCGCATTTCGCTATTTTACTGTTCTGTGTGTTCTGAAAAAAAAATGTCGTACTTCTACACAGCCCTGGCTCCATAAAGAGGGAAGCACCGCTCATAACAACAATGCACTTGGCTTCACAATGCGTTTCGATGTGTGGGGCGAAGTTTGTTTTGATTTTAAGTTGGCAAGCGTTCTGGAAAATGACTAACCCTGCATTCAACTTATTTGAACCAGTGATTATTTATTATTTGTCCCTGTGGGGAACTTTTACACACTGTGACCCTGCCGATCATGCTACTGTAGCCTGTAGACTTTCACATTTCACAAACACCTGAATAATCCATCTTAGTCATTTTGAAAAGACTGACTAGTTCTGTAGTCAATATTTGACCTAGGCTTAACACGTTTCAATTACTGCAAGGTCAAATGACATCACTAAAATCTGCAGATTATATTATGTTTTCTGATTATTATTATTATAATAACCTCTTTTTTTCAGTGTCAATCGGAAGGAAGATAATAGGAGTTTGACATCTGTGGTCAGTGAGTACACCCACCTTTAATGAGCTCTGGTTTGTAAGCTGTCCTCATGGTCTCTAAAATGCTGTCGTAAAAGGGCTGGGCGAGCTCAGCAGGCATGGCCGAGTGAAAGTCCGGCTTGTTTCCCTTCAGTATACACTGTAGTGTGAACTGGCTGACACACAGCACTTCAAACTCCTTGTCCATGACGCTTTTGCTCCATGCCCGTCCGTGCTCATCTTCAAACAGCCGCAGGTTCAGGATCTTCCGAACTCTGGGGAAGAAAATAAAAAAACACAGAAGCATCACAACACACCTCAGTTGATCACAACAAGAATGCCCCCCCTCCCTCCCCATCTTTGTGTTGAAGCACTTTCAGCAGTAAACTGTCCCGGGCAGTCCCAATAACAAATCACTCACATGTAGTCCGCATCCTTTTGCGTGTCCTCCGTAGATATTCCCAACAGCACGCAAATCCCTCGTCCTATTGAACTGATTTGCTCCTCTCCCACTGTCAGTGTCAGAACACAGGTTAGTTTCGGTTGTGTATATGCAATTCTAATAACAGCTTAGCATTTACGTATATGTGACAACGCATACTTCTGTAAATATGATGGCAGGCACTATGATGTCAGTTATATTCTATGTAATGTACCGGTACTCATTGCATCCAGTCAAAACAACAAAAGAAACGTTTAGCTGCCGCATTCATTTGGTTGAGCATGCTAACGCTAATGTAGCTACCGGTAGCTAGCTGTCATGCTCACAATGAATTACAGTAATAATGTTATTTATTTTATGAATAGATAATAAGCCGACATTTAAATGTGCCATTTACCTGTCACACACGCCTTTGTGACCCTTTGAACGATAACTTTCATTGTTTTTGTTGCACTGACGTGGAAACGCACAACTTGAATGAAAACTTGACGTGTTGGTATTGCCCTCTCGTGGTGTAAAAGGGCAATTACATTCTTCATTGGACGTCTAGACCGCTTATAATACATCCATGTTCTAGACTAGCCCATGCAGAAAACTCAGGAGCATGAATTACCTATGATTTAATATGATTGTTTAGTGATATATAATAAGCAGGAAGTCAGAAAATCGTTAAAAGTTTACAATTACGCCTATATTATTAGGACAATTAGCCTACTGTATGTTTTTAAGTTGATAATAAAATGTAATTGCCTGCACTTGATTTCTGTGCTGTTCTAAACAAGACTGTTATACACGAACTTATAGACAGTTAAAACAATTGCATTCTGCATGTGATTTCTTGTGACAATAGTATTGTTTATTACAAAATCATGTGCAATTTATACAATGAAAATTGTGTATTCTGAAAACATGGTAAATTACTTATGTTGGAGAAACTAGCCAGTGGCAGGTATTCACGACAGTTCTCTGGAGTAGAATCTTCTTTTATCAACCTTCCAAACTCTATTCAAGCGTGTTATTGCAGCTCCTTTGGTTGGGTAGTCGCTGACAGGTTCATGTCCGTTGTTCTTTATATGCAGCTATTCCCAGCTGTCTCCAGTACCAGGTTATTTGCTGAAGGAATTAAAGAAATTGTACACCCTAGTGGTGTATGGGACAAAGTTTTCCTTGTAGATTATTGTTGTTTTCATGTGCTCACTCTTGTATTCGAATTTATTTTTATTTTCAGGCTCTTCGATATCTTCTTGACCTGAAAAGAGATGTTTTATTTAGGCAATTCACTAATATATTCAAATGAGACATTTATAGTGCGTTATTCAAAATGAACAATTAGCTAAAACACTAACCTATTTTATCGTCATCATAATATCCCATGTATTTATAAAAGCCAAATGAGCCTAGCATAGTCCATACGCCAATAGCGTATACGATAGATAATCTTTTATTCAACTTCGATATATCCTTAAACGTCATGATTAGAAACAAAATTTGGACAAATCCGCGTTACTGAAAATATGTTATTTAAACTTCAGTTTTAGAAGGACACAGAAGAGAGACCTGAGGTGGTTTATTGATGTCAGGACGCTGCCATGCCGGTGTGACCCGGAAGTACAACCAAATGTTTCCGTCAAATACAGAGAGTCAATATTTAAATAAAATATATTTATATATAAGAATATATGTATTATAAGTCGTAAGCAAATCATAATATTAGTACAAATGAAATGTAAAGTTAAAACGACACCAACAATATTAGTCTAACACAACAAGCCCAAGCATGTCGGCAGGGACATATTGTATATTTCGCTAGGCTTCTACTATGCGCAGCTTAAGTATGCTATGGTTAGGTCACAATATAATACTTAGGCCTATGTACAATCATTACATTTATTGTATAATTTCCTATTTGTTCTAATGTTTCATTGTGCCTTGTGTCTGATGGTAATAACGGCTAGACCCATCAGGGCTCAGCTACCAGTAGGCCAACCGCGAGAGGTTTTCAACAGGGAGACTCCTTATTTGATTCCAAATCCTTTTTTTTTTTTCCCAAAAATCAACATTTCTGAAAATATATATTAACATAAATACATGTGCTATAAATATATAAATCTGTCAAAAAAAATTTAATGGCTTAGTTAGTGGACTACTTTTGTACATGTAACTATAATAAGCCGCCCTACACATTAATGTTGGGCCAGCAACTGAATATTTTGTACCATATGGGGTAGGGGGTCCTTGTGCCGTGTTTCTATCAGTCAAGGACCCCTTGGCCCGAACATTTTTTTTGAAGACCTCTGCAGTAGGCTAATGAAGGGACCTCTACAACCAGAAGAAAGGAAGAAGACCATAATCATGCCAGACCAGACCAAACTAGGCACGTCCACAAACAGTCCTCCCTGCTCTGGAGTTTACGGGTTAGAACAGGTTCACACTACTGAAAGCATTTTTGCTGCATAGTGAAAAGTTGACAGTTACACGGTAGCCTACACATAGGTCTACACATAGGTCTACACGTAGATCTACACATAGGCATATAGGTCTACACAAAGGTCTACATATAGGCCTACACATAGGCCTATAGGCCTACACATAGGTCTACACATAGGCCTACACCTATGTGTAGGCCTACACATATGTCTACACATAGGCCTACACATAGGCCTATAGGCCTACACATAGGTCTACACATATATCTACACATAGGCCTGCCCTACACCTATGTGTATGTCTACACATAGGCCTACACATATGTCTACATATAGGCCTACACATAGGTCTACATATAGGCCTACACATATGTCTACACATATGTCTACATATAGGCCTACACATAGGTCTACACATAGGCCTACACATAGGTCTACACATATGTCTACATATAGGCCTACACATAGGTCTACACATAGGCCTACACATAGGCCTACAGGTCTACACATAGGTCTACACAGGCCTACACATACAGTATATCTACACATAGGCCTGTTACCCATTCGGTTACCATTTTGCTGCTCTCTTTGTGTGTGTGTGTGTGTGTGTGCGTGTATGTGTGTGTGTGTGTGTGCATGCATGCAGGTGCGTGTGTGTGTGTGTGTGTGTGTGTGAATATTGAATCTTGTCTTGTCAAGTAAATTCATTCAATCACAGTAGGCTACAGTCTGACATCCAGAGCTGTCTGTACAGGCCCATATTTCACATGGAGAACATACTGATAAACAACTGATAAAATACCCTCCATTTTGTGCAAGGAACAAATCCAGTCCAGATTATTGTAACAGTAAATTATACTATGGTTGTACATGCATGACATTAGAAATGTGTAATTCGCGTATATCGTAGCATTACCCTCGTGACATATATGTAAAGACATTGGCAGTAAGCTGAAAGTTTACCCAACCAAACCAGGGGTAACGTATTTCTGGCGTGGCATTTTTCTATGAGCTGAAAGGGATGTTGCTGCATGAAGGTGCTGACATCTAAACATATTTGTCTCTTCATACACTGTACCTCCTGGTGTTGGCAGAGACGTGCACCACCTGGCTTTAATACCTTGCCAAACTGATTTGAATTCAGCAATGGTAATGTTCAGCCATTGCACAGACTTTACTTCATTGTATTTCCACATAGATTGCTTTCTCCACAAATTAAGAAGGATTGTCTCTAAGATAAGAAAATGCATGCAGCAGTTTTATCTACTTACTCATACAGCCTCTTAGTACATCCTGGGGCATTACATTTTAAAGGCCATGATTAATATTCCCTGCTCCCACTGGTATCTACATGTTTAATGATTTCTTTGCTGTTGGCTTAAAATGCCATTTTCAGTTCTTCCTGGAATTGGAAAAAATCTATATCGTCCAATTATAATGTTGATATTTACTCTAATCAAATGTAGCGTAAGAAATATCTGCCTTTAGACCATTACAATAATAATTAGTGAATACATTCAGATACTATATGCTATATAGGCCTAGTTATGGTTATGGTTGTACAAAAGTCAATTTTATCATTTTGTGTATGATGTGTTTATGTTTGTATTGAGGGGAGGTATGCATGAGATTTGGGGCTATGTGTCTCATCTTTTGATTTTTAATGTATGTTTATTCATTTTGTTTGTTACTTCGGGCAGACCAACTAACTAATATTGAGAACAATGGGTTCTATATTACAGTAGCTTGAAGTAAGTATTGACAAAGTCAACAAATATAAATCAACCCAAAAATATTAACAGAGAACTACAGTATGAAGGACTCAATTAGAACGGCAATAATTTTAAAACAGTGAAAAAGTAAGTCACTGAAGAATGTGTGCCATACTGTATGAGTTTAAGTTCAGGTAGTTACAAACTTATTCAGGCTAAATTATACTTATACGCTGGGAAATGGAGGAGACGGTATACTGTATGTCTGTTTGTCTGGATAGATTTATGCAGGTCGCTAAAAGTTAAATCGGATGTTTAAATAAAGAATGCCATCTTTAGGCTCACTGGATATGAATAGAAATACCAGAATAATCACGTGTTTGTTTGATGCCATGTTGAGGCAGATTACAGCAAGATAGTCAGGCCACACTGCCTTTCATATAAAAACATGTAACTACCATCCCAAACCTGCAATTTGAACTGTGTTAACCTGATCACCCCAGACTAAACCCCCAACACATTTTAGTTGAACATGGTTGTATTTTGGTCTGACAAACTATTGATGATTGAGTAAATGTTTGACAAAATAAAATGAAAGTTATTTAACTGTGAATAACATCTGTAAACATTTGTGGCAACTGCCCTCTACAGGTTAAACACAGGCAACTACACCTTAAATGTGTATATATCTGTTAAAGTCATTCTGGAGAAAGATTGTTGATATATGAACTAGATAAAAATTAAAAAACACCTCTCCCTTCAATGCCATAGGGTGCTTCCTCAGAAGCTCCACACCCCACATTGGACATGCATTGCCGTCTTGGACAGCATTGCGTGATGCGATCTGCACCAATTTGTTTGTGTTCCCATTTACAGAGTCAGGTTTGTGCAGAAACACCAGATTATATTTTCATCATGTAGACAGAAAGGGCAGCTCTTAGACCGTGAGTAGATCTTTGCTAAATTTAACCAAAAAGAATATAGGTTACAATTACTCCACAGCTAAGAGATGTTGAAGTTTTAACCTATTTTTATACTCAAAAGTCTTACATAGCAATGCATATTGTATATTGTTTTACACATTCTTCAAACTGGCAGGTGTTTCGATGTACTATTCTTCAGGCTATTTTTCTACCTACACGGTGTACCTGTCAAGGGGTGAAGAAATGGCCCCCTCTGCTTTGTTACAACTTGTTAGGAGAAGCTATGAGTCAGAAACAGATTATACATAAACTGCCCAGGCACGTAAAAATCACTGAAACTACAGTACAGCATCTCCTTAGAACCCCAACCTAGCAAATTACTGCAGATAAACTGTGTGCAAATAGAGAATACTGAAGGTTTTTTTGAGATGTGCACAAGATGAATTATTTTTACTAAAATTAATTGAAAAGGTAAGTTAAAAATATTACTAAAGAAAGCAATGTGTAATTAATCATTCTACAGGTATACTTTCAAATTTCTTCTGGTGCACCTGCAATTTTGAAATAGTGATGTTGCTACTGTATGAGCGTTTTGCATCGTTGTCTCTGGACCACATGTTAAAGTAATTACTTTATACTAAATGAGTACAATACAATTCGTGAAGCTGCATTATTTATTGCATTAGTTATATTTTTATAGCCGGCATTGTATGTCTGTGGACATGTCTTGCCTCAAATGTGGATATATCGATAGATGGATAGATGCATAAAAACGAAATATGTTGTGAAAGTTAGTTGGCCCTTATTTTGTGATGGTGTGAAAACTGGATAATAATAGTGCACAACACCTTTCAACTGGGAGTGGAGTCGACCACCATAACCATTATAGCCTATTATGCCATTCTGTAGAATGATGGGTTCTTTTGAAAGGTTCATATAACAGGTTAACAAAGGGCTGTGCCTTTGCTATACAACTTAAGGGGATCATTTTCAATCACTGAGCCAGGAGCGCATCCCTTAGAAAAAGAAATACTGCCATAGAAATTTGTATGACGTTTTCAAAAAGACTATGCTTACCGTACAGTGATCCAGTTGAATCTCCGCTGATATTCTTTTGAAATGTCATCGCATTACAGAACATATATTTATATTTTTGTAACAGCATGGGATGGACAGTCTAACCACAAACAAAATCGTAATTTCTGGTGGAGGTGCAGAAAGGACTGAAAAAGGTAAGATATGATGAATGGTGTGGAACTGTGGCTATTTTAGATTACTGAGGACCCTATAGACAGGTTTGGGAAGTAACTATTTACATGTAATCAGTTACTTGTAACTAATCAAAACAAAATTTAAATTAAAAAAAAGAAGCGTAACTTTTAACCATTACAGTTACCAAATAATGTAATCAGATTACAGGTAGTTTATATTATACTTTAATTAACGTCAATCAATAATTGAAATGAGGTTCTACTTTAACATGATCCCCTGAGCCGCATAAACGGTCATGAAAATAGAAGTAATTGGCACCTTCAACTCAGTAAATTGCTTTGGATGTCATTTCAAAGTAGGCGTGAAGTAATATAAAAATAATGGAACGTAATCAGATTATGTTACTAATTTACTGTTTAGAAATTTAGTCTGGTAAGTAGTAACTGTTCGGACTACATTTAAAAAGTAACCTACTGTATCCAACCCTGCCTATATATAGACATGCTTATAGCAAGCATCCTGAACCCGTTTGTGCTACAGTAGCCTATGTTGAATAGCCCGTTGAGTATGCATTTACACTTTAAGGACTGCAAGGGCTGTTTAATAAAGGCTGTGAACTATGTTATATGAAATTGCCATTCTTTATGAGGTTAAATTTGACATTTTCAGTTACAGCATTTTGCAGATGCTTTCATCCAACGTGACTAACAAATCAATACTTGACAATAGTTGAACTAGTCCTACACCAGTTATTATAAACAAACAATTATGTCAGGATAATGACAATGTCATCATGGCTATACTGTACCTCAGAGATACATTTTACAAGAAACATTCATTCAATATCCATAAATAATTGTTAGAATCCAAATGCCAGCAAAGCGCTTATTACAACATACTGATATAAGAGGAAAAAAGTTAGGGAAAGTGTTTTTATTCAGGGAAGGAATATTAGTCTGAATATATAATGCATATATCTGGATATTAATTATTATTATGACAGCTGCCACTTGGTGTTCCTTTGATAACATGTGAACATGAGCCATTGAGTTATAAGAAAACAATGTTTCTTCAAATTTTAGGAATGCAAACACTTGCATTTAATAAATACCTTGTTCTTTTCACAGTGGTGGTCACAGAAACAGTAACTGCAAGCAGATTGACATCACTTCCACCAAGTAAGTGGTACCATTGTCACATATTTTGTCTATATTCTACTTTGCTACCAAACCACATTGTAGTCATAGAAATGCACACATATGTCATGTAGGATACATACTGTACATGCAAAAGTACCTGTTTAGAATTGACAAAGATTGAAACAAAAAAATGAAGTATTGGACATGCTATTGCACAATCTTTCCATCAGAGGGCAGTAATACTTCATCAAGCAGCCAGCGAACAGTAACCTCTAGCAACTCGGGAGGTGGCGCTGTCCTGGTAGATAAGAAATTCATTACCCAGGGTAACAGCGGTGGCAGCGGCAGTACCGGCAGCTATACAATTACATGTGAGTGCAATATATCAAAGATATTGGATATTAATAACAAGACCAGGCACAGTGCCAGGAAAGGAGAACATTATTTGGGGAATGTTTTAATGCCTAGAGAAAAGCTCAAGTGTGGTTTCCCACTTCAGAAAATGATGGGTTTGCCAATTCTGTTACGAAGTCAAATCCCCAGAGGCATTTAGGAGCTAGTAATCCTTACACCCATAACCCCCATCTTGAGTTATACATGCAATAATGTGATGTACAGGGGGCCTATGTTTATAGTGTGGATAGAGGCCACTTTTACAGGACCCCTCAATTCAGTAAGAGCTATTGTATTTTAGGCCAACTTGATATAACTGTAGCATGATCTCTCCTCTCCTCTCCACTCCTCTCCTCCTTCCCTCCTCTCCTCCTTTCTCCTTTCTCCTGTCTCCTTTCCCCTCCTCTCTTTTTTCTCCTCCCGTCTCCTCTCATCTCATCTCGTCTCCTCCTCTCCTCTCCTCTCCTCCCCTCTCCTCCTCTCCTCCCCTCTCCTCTCCTAACTCCTCCTCTCCTCCTCTCCTCCCCTCTCCTCTCCTCTCCTCTCCTTTCCTGTGGCAGCGGGTGACCTGTCGCTGAGCAGTGAGTCTTTTGGCACCGCTGAAGGAGGCCTCTCAGCAGGAGGTCTCTCAGGTGGTCACTCAGGAGGAGGTCACTCAGGTGGTCACTCAGGTGGTCTCTCAGGAGGTGATCTCTCAGGTCTTTCGGGGGGCAGATCAGGTGTCAGGGCTGCATCCGGAGGGGCAGGGCCCACCAGTAGCTCCCTCCACCTCTCCTCCTCCTCCTCCTCCACCTCCCCATCCCCCACCACCAACGGAGGTAGAGGCGGGGGTACGTTTACCTCCCACCACGGCCCAGGGAGCATCACCAGCACCTCTCCAATGTTGTCCAGCGGCAGCAGAGGAGCGTCGTCGGGGGGCGGAGGCAGCCTGGGGCCTGTGACGGTCTCCTCCGTATCCAAGAGCAGCTACACGTCCGGGGGCTCGGGGGGCCGGAGAGGGCTGTCCTCCACCACCGCATCGTACCCTTCCCATTCTTCCCTGGAGAGGAAGAGCACCGGCGCTACCAAGGCAACGTCACGCTCCGGGGCTTATGACGGTTAGTCAGGGGTCAGGGGTCAATCTCTCTCCCTCTGCCTCCTGTTTTGATTTGAGCTTTTTGTTATCATGCAACACTGGCACATTAAAGTGTAACTGCACCCCAGCTATGACTCCACCCACTTTGACAAATGCTAAAACGTAGTCATGTAGCTGAGTGAGGGGAGGGGCTGAGAGGAATAGACTCTCATTAACATTAACTTAAACATTTGAATTTGATGACATATGCGCTCATTAAGTGAACTGAATTATGGTCATTTGTAACGGATATGACGTTCAGATAAGTTTTCAGCCCATAAAATGCAGATTTTTGGATCTATTACTATAGTTTACAGCTAACAAAAACACATTTTAGGGTGGTTACACTTTGATAATTAATTATACTGTAATATGTTGGTTTTGTGTGGGGTTTACTGTAATACAGATTTACAGTAAGAGAGGACTACACTGACTTTGTTGTATTCCAGGAAGTTCAAGTGGGAATTCTTCTCCAGAATACAGTAGACGGCAATATGGTAAATGCCTAAACTAGCATTTATGGTGACATCTTTAAATCCTTATATACACCTACATATAATTATACTGTATGTATAACATAATTGCCAATAAATAAACTGTCTCTGCGTTTATTTTTTGGAGGTACATCAAGTTCAAATGCAAGTGCTTCCACCAGAGGACGAACTCATAGTAGAGGTAGATATCCTTCACCTGTAATGTAATGCATATCTGCATTCATGCTCTTAGCCTCGAATGTTAAATGTACATACCATATATAAATATTGTTTATATACTGGTACACTAGGATCTGGTTATTAATGACATGTTTCTTTTGTTTAAGAAAGTGAGATTAGAGCCAGACTGCAGAGCGCTTCTCCTTCGACAAGATGTGAGTTACTGTTTTACTGCAGTAATAGCTTTCTGAGTTCGTTCTACACTATATTTAGGTCTACTGGAAATAGAGAAAAAGTTCCTGATTCTAGTTCTAAAGTTAAGGAATATGAACAGAATGTCTTATTTGTTCTAGTCTGATCTGATCTGATACACACTGTATTTACAGCAGCCTCTCTCTCTCTCTCTCACTCTCTCTATCTATCTATATATACACACAGTATGTATATACACTCTTAGCACAGTGTTTTGTTGTGTTGCGTTGTATTGTGTTGTGTTGTGACATGTTGTGATGTGTTGCGTTGTGTTGCGTTGTGACATGTTGTGTTGTGATGTGTTGCGTTGTGTTGTGTTGTGACATGTTGTGATGTGTTGTGTTGTGATGTGTTGCGTTGTGTTGTGTTGTGACATGTTGTGATGTGTTGTGTTGCGTTGCGTTGCGTTGTGACATGTTGTGATGTGTTGTGTTGTGATGTGTTGTGTTGCGTTGTGTTGTGTTGTGACATGTTGTGATGTGTTGTGTTGTGTTGTTATGTGTTGTGTTGCGTTGCGTTGCGTTGTGTTGCGATGTGTTGTAATGTGTTGCGTTGTAATGGATTGTGTTGTAGGGACAGAACTGGATGACGTGAAGCGTTTGTTGCGAGGCAACCGCTCCGGCAGCATCAGCCCCCCTCGTTCCCCGACCAGCACTTTACCCATTCCCAAGAAGGCTAGCGTTACCTTGGACACCAGGTCCGTGACTGACAGCCACCAGACAGCAGGTACAGTTACCATGGATACCAGGTCCGTGTCTGACAGCCACCAGACAGCAGGTACAGTTACCGTGGACACCAGCCCCTGGCCCTGCCCAGCTAATGTATGCTAATGAGCCACTTGGTGGGTTGTGCCTGAAAATACATCCGCAGAGATGACTGCAATTGGATAATAATAATAATAATAATAATAATAATAATAATTATTATTATTATTATTATTATTATTATGATTATTATTTATTGTGTGTATATATATATATATATATATATACTGTATATATACATCACATGTAATAATAAACTGTAAAATGTCTGTAAATGTTTAAATAGAAAATTTATATAAATATCAGTATAAAAATACATATATTACATGTAATTAAAACATCTGAAAGTATAAATAGTAAAAATCTGAATCTCACTGAAAACTGAGAGTCTCTTAACTAGTCCCGCGACTGTACATATATTCAAATAAATTGGTTAGCCAATCAGTGTTTTACTGTAATTGATTCTCTGTGTCTCTCCCTCCCCAGGCCAGTATGACAGTGTTTGGGGCCGGGCTACAAGTGCCAGCCCTACTTACATCACAAGCTCAAACAACTACTCAGGTTGGTGGCATGACAGCATAGTCATAGATGGAGGATGCCATCACATGGCTTAGGGATGGCATTGCCTCATCCCGAGAATTAAGCATAGCTATAGTTCAGGCAGGCCACGAAGTCACACATAATCTCAATCATCATCTGATCACAGTCATCTTATTGCCAGATATTGACAAGACTGCTCAGCTGATCACATCAAAGCATACTATTGGCCAAACTAGTCAGGGAGCTTATTTAAACGTCCTTAGACTACACCTGTTCTTGACGTTTCCTCCGCAAGCTGTTCTGCTGTGTCTGTTTTACTCAACGTCACGGTGTTGTCACTGATGCATGCTCTGTTCTGTACCCAATGGAGGGTCTCTTTGCTGCTCTCCCTTTCTTGGGCTTTCCATGTACGTGCATGGAAAGGGCTATCCTTGTATGCTCAGTGAAACGCAGGGAGCTTTCAGATCAGAGCCATACCTCCAAATAAAAATTAATTGATGCAAGTAAAATGCTTACGGTATTTTTACTATAGTGGTCCTGACTGAAATATAGTAATGGTTGTTAGTACTAGAATATGTAGTAAATGTTCTATTATTAATTAGCCTATTCCACGATGAACTGACAAACATTTTATTTATTATATTCTGTTGTATTCTGTTGTATTGTAGGACTTCAGAACAACATGGCCCTGAGTTCTTCACCAGTAAACGTTGGTATATCTACTGGTCAGCCTCTTTCTTACTTTATCTAGTCTATTGTGACACAGCCCTTGTTGTGGATGCAATAATCTATAACTTCAAACAATCCTTTCTCATTTCCAGTGTATGGTCTACAGAACAATTTGGCAGCCACATCCGCTGTTCTCTCTCAGAGCAGCATGAATGCACCAGGTATGCTATGGTGTGAAGTGCATAATGGACATCATTTTAGTCAAAGAAGCATCAACAGAGCATCTTAATCTTAATTTTATTCTTCATTGTTTTTAACCTGATTCCATACCCTACCCTAAAACACTAACACACATTGTGGAAAGCGTGATGGTGTAGTGAACGATCGCTTAACTACTGATGGATGTACAATAAATAATACCTAATGCTTCTTTTGTGGTGCGTTGCTTTGCACTTTCATAGGTTATGGAACACAGAGAAATTATACAAGCACTGGTGTGACCACCACCGCCGGTGAGTGCTGAGAAAAATGTCCCCTTTGCCACGTAACATGAAATATTGTCTGTGCCTTCGTAGGAGGTTGCTCAACACGTCCCAATCCACAGATTGTTAAAGTTTGTTGATTTTCACAGGATTCTACATAGAATGACTCGGCAGTTTTTCTGTCAACGTTTAACTATCCATTGTTTCTAACAAACTGACAGTGGCACCAGGGAGTCCATCTGAGGATGTCTTTACTAAAGAGTTTAAGTTCGTTCCTGTCAAGATGGAGACTGAGAGGCTGATCATGAACAAAGACACCGGCAAGCAGTTTACAACTTCTCCATCCTTTGCTGGTAGTTATGTTTGCTGGTGGCTATACTCCAACTAATATATTACTGCAGTACTTTTACCTCCATTATCACTGCTGCTATTGCTACTACTGCAACCTGCTTATGCAACTGACATTACAAGAAAATTGTATAATAGGGTTATTGCACTGTCAAAGCATTTAGTTTCAGAAAGTAGGCCTCTATAGTGATTAATTTGTTTTAAGCATGGCAACGTAACAAGCATTAAAAGGTAAATGGACTGCATTTATAGAGCGCTTTTCCAACCTTCTGGCCACTCAAAGCGCTGTACAGTATTGCCTCACATTCACTCATTCACACACACGCACGCACGCACGCACGCACACACACACACACACACACACACATTCATATGCCGATGCTGATGTCAGCTACGCAAGGTGCCACCTGACCACCGGGGGCAGCATAGTGGTTAGGTGTCTTGCTAAGGGACACCTCGACACTTGGTGAGGGGTTAGCGGGCCCGAACCAGCCACTTCTGGATCACCTGTCGCCATGTTGAGTGACAGCTAGCTGATTACTGCTGTTCTTCCTCTAGCTGGCCCTAAGGACGACTCACTGAAGAGAGAGAAGCAGACGATGTCTGCCAGCACAATGGAGACAGGATTAGATGGTAGACTTCATCTCTATATTATAGCATTATAATAACACATGCTGTACTTTTACATCATATATTTCATAATTCCTGTTTAATATGAACTTTTTCAATAAAGCCCCGTTTCCTTTTTCAAAGGTGCCGCAGTAAAATCATCTACAAAAGAAAAGCCCACGTTTGCAGGTAAACTGCCATGACTGCAATGTACTTCTACAATGGGAAGAACAAGCCCCTGTTGCCAGATGGCGTTACTGTAATATTCACTCTCTCTCTCCCTCCCTCCTTCTCTCTCCCTCTCGCTATCCCACCTTTGCCCCCCCCTCACTCCCTCATCCTTCTCCCCCCTCCCCCTTCCCTCTCTCTCCCTCTCTCAACCCCCCCTTCGTTCCCTCTATGTCTCTCTCTCAGAGATCCGCAAGGACAAGAGTGGGTTTGGTTTCTGCTCCTGCTGCAGCTGGTGGAAGTGGCTGTTGGGCCTCCTGCTTGCTCTGCTCCTCCTGCTGGGCCTCCTCTTTGGACTTATTGCCCTGGGTGAGATGGCAAGACGTCTTGTCTGTCAGCAGGAAGTAGCCTTGTCTGTCAGCAGGAAGTAGCCTGTACCGTCTGTCAGCAGGAAGTAGCCTTGTCTGTCAGCAGGAAGTAGTTTGTACCGTCTGTCAGCAGGAAGTAGCCTTGTCTGTCAGCAGGAAGTAGCCTGTACCGTCTGTCAGCAGGAAGTAGCCTTGTCTGCCAGCAGGAAGTAGTCTGTACTGTCTGTCAGCAGGAAGTAGCCTTGTCTGTCAGCAGGAAGTAGCCTGTACTGTCAGCAGGAAGTAGCCTGTACCGTCTGTCAGCAGGAAGTAGCCTTGTCTGTCAGCAGGAAGTAGCCTATATTGTCTGTCAGCAGGATCGTATTGTGTCAGTAGGAAGTAGCCTATATTCGTGACCCACTCACTCTCACTCAGTGACCCACCTGTGGGTCCTGACCCACAGTTTGAAAACCACTGGTCTACAGGTATACCATCAGTTAACATGAAGTAGCATATACCATCTATGAACAGGAAGTAGCGGATACTGTCTATTAACAGGAAGTAGTGGACACTGTCTATTAACAGGAAGCAGCCCACAGTACACCGTTTATTAATAGCAGGTAGCCTATAGTATACCATATATGATTAGGAAGTAGCCTATACCATCTATTAACATGAAGCATTCTACCATCTATTACCTGGAAATAGTGTATGCTGTCTATTAATAGGAAGTAGCCTGTACTGTTTATTAATAGAAAGTAGCCAAAAATATACTGTCTATTAGCCAAAAGTATACCGTCTGTTAATATTTAGTAGCCTATATCGCTTATTACTGTAATAAGAGCCTATACCGTCTATTAACAATAAGTAGCCTACTGTACACTGTATAAACAAGAAATAGCTTATATCATTATTTAAAAAAAGCTTCACATTTAGTTATTCAGTAAGTACAGTATATCCATTTAAAACGGTTCCATTCACTCTGGTAAACCATTTACATTCTCTCTCACAGCCACAGAAGTACGACATCTAAAGAGCCGCGTGGAGGCTCTAGAGGCCGCCAACAGTGGCGTGTCGGTCAGCTCCAAGCGCTCCGCTTCCTCGCTGGTCAACATCGTCGACCCCCTGCAGGCAGTTGACACCCGGAGCTCTGCTGATTCCACGCTGGTGCGCTCCAGCAACGGCATGTACCTGGGGGCTGAGCCAGGGGTTGGTGCAGACACCCTGACAGGGCAGGACAGTGTTGCCCTGCAGAGAACTGTACAGCAGCTGGTACGGACTGAAATGAGATCGGACATGATGCGAGGTAGAGAGCACTATTGTTGCTACATACATTCTGGGCAAAAATATGGTTTGGTCAATCGAAATAAGTGAAAACATTTAAATGTATATTTAATACATTTAAATGAATGACTCTGTGAATCAATTGATAGTCACTTAGTCAATTGCTTCTTTTTATTTTTCAGAAACACTGGCATACTCAATGAAAGGAGAAAAAGGAGAACCAGGAACCAAAGGTATACATTGTGTGTGTGTGTATATGTATATGTACATGTATGTATATGTATATGTATATAGAAACAATTAAGAGATCACTGAACTTAATAATAATAATAAAGGTAAATAATAAAGGTAAAGGTGCTATTTAGGTGAATGAGAAAACATTGTAAATGTATATATAGATAAAATGTGAGAAACTGCTGCAGTGTTCTCTTATTTTACTTCACGGCTATATCCACAGTTAACATCTTTACATTAGTATCATAAAAACAAATTGAGCAGTTGTCTCATTACAGGTGATCCAGGATTTACAGGACAGAAAGGTCAGAGATTCCATCTTCTTGCCCGTAATCCATCGGGAACTGTCATAATGTGCTGCCTTAATGTAAAGAATGGTGCTATGTAAGTACTCATCATAAACTTTGTGCATTTGCAGGTGACAGTGGATTTCCTGGGCTACCGGGTAAGAGTCAGAGTGACCATGGAAACAGTTATGTACAGTAATAGGAGCACCTCAGTGCTAACCAATTGTGTGTCCTCCTTTAGGTCCTCCTGGTCAGATTGGACACGCTGGGCTGGATGGTCCCAGAGGAGCCAAAGGAAGTGCAGGTAGCAATGGTATCAAAAGCAAACCAAGTGAAACAGTTTCTTCTTGTCTGTGATACACGGAGTGTGTTTATAAAGGGCTTTTCCAAACTTCCGGCCACTCAAAGTGCTGTACAGTATTGCCTCACATGCACTGCCATGCAAGCCGCCACCCAGCGCCGGCCCTGGACAGTCTTCCACCCTAGGCAAGACAAAAATCTGCCGCTTTGGAAATATCAACAGTGTAAAATAAGTTTTAGCCTATGTCAATGACCCATAGTTAGATAGATAGATACACTATTTTGTTAAATTCACCAAATATCTCTTCGCATTTAGTTGTTTTACCCTTATGTTGGTGCTGAGAAACGAACCCAGTAGCCTGCTTCTACACAGCCCTGGCTCCGTAGTACAACAACAAAGCCACTTGCTATTTGCTTTGCCATGCATTTCAACGTGTGGGGTGCAGCTGTAAAGCAGACGATTGGCACTTTTGAGGGGAGAGGCCGGGACGGGATATTTATTATCTCCAACTGCCAAATTTGCTGTTTCAAAACTCCCATAGAGCTCCATTCAATAATCTCTAAGCAGCATGTCTCTTTATACGGTATACAGTGTCTCTGGTAACTCTGTTGGTTTACAGGTGAACCTGGCCCAGATGGACCCCCAGGCCAGAGGGGACGAGAGGGCTCGACGGGACCCCGTGGAGAGGCCGGACCCCCTGGGATTGGAGAGAAAGGGGACAAGGGTACAGTATCATCTATCTACAGTGCATTTTCCTCTCTCAGGTTTTTCCCAGCATAGAGGAAGGAATTTTTGTCGCCCCCCTTAAAAAGGTTTTAGCTCCCGCAAAAGGAAAATAACCAGCCCCAAAATGATAAGAATTTCTTTTAAATACATTTTGTTGATGTGGTTTCATTTATTCAAGCATTATAAGCATTATGGTTTATCAAATGGTCAGAAATAATGAGAATATGTACTGTATTATATTTATGGCATAAGGTAAGTCATTGCCTTTACTCTATGTGGACTGAAACCCTTTAAAATGTCTGCAATTATTGCAGGTGGTGGTCTGACATATCCGTTGAGTGTACCTGATGTTATGATCGTATCTTGAATTATTTTATATCAATCAAATTGTACGATTTATATCTTTCTAACGGTATATAGCATAAAGAACAAATTTTAAGTTAAACATGTCAACAACACAACTTCCCCAACCAAGATGGTGAACGGCCCACGGAGTTTTAAATATGCTTACTGTCATGCATATTCACCTCCCAAAGGCCCATTCGGAGGTAGTAAAACCCCTGATAGTGTATAAGGACACTGTGGATCAGTGCAAAACATGGAGGCAAATTCCAGGCATTGATTTGGTCACTTTTGATTTCGATAGGAGTTCCGGGTGATCCAGGAAGTCCTGGGTTTGCTGGTCCTGCTGGACCTGCTGGAGCTAAAGGTGAGGTCAAAGGTCATCATGGTTTTGATATGCAGCTGTGGAAGAAATTTAAACCATTGCAGCAATTTATATGATTGTACAGTTTTTATATTTTTTAAAAATGTATTTACATGTAATATTATGTATTTTTACATATTCTTAGAATGATTTTATTATTGTCATTCATTTGACATTTATAGTATATTTCTTATACTATTAATACCAAAACTATTATTATATATTTTATTGTATTGTGCAGTCGTCTCTGAATTCTTTCCACGGCTGTATATGTATATTTATATAAACTTTACACAATCAAACCACTTGTATTCCCTTTTTGGTCCAGGTGCCATGGGAACACAGGGCGCTACAGGGCATTCTGGTAAACACTCTTCCACATGAATAGGTCATTTTTTGATGTCTGTCCGTCTGTCAGTTATTGACACTTGACTTATCTGCAGGTAATCCTGGCCCACAGGGTTTCCGAGGTGATGCAGGATCCCCTGGACCAAAAGGTGAATGTACAGGCTTAGCACTTCACGTGCTCTCGAGCCTAATAGTGGAAGGCTTGTGCCCAGTTATTATAATAATTATTTGACAAGATACATGACATTTCATAATTTCCATTAACATAACTAATATTTTATTGCTGGAAATTGTATACCAGCGCTGCAATACGAATGTATTGCAAAGAACTTAGAGGGAAGATATATTTGACTGATACAAATACTAATATAAATAATTTAAATTTCCATAACTAATATATTATTGCTCAACATATCCAAGGTGACCAAGGACTACCAGGGTCCCAGGGGATCAAAGGAGACCAGGGAGAAAAGGGATCACAGGGTCAATCAGGTGGGTGCTTGGAAACAACATATTCAAACAGTTTTCTGTTTGCTTTGAGTTTGCCGCAAACGTTTGAAGAGGCATGTAGTTCTCGGCGAACACACATCGACACTGGGCGAAGGGTGATGATTTAAATCTAAGAATTATGTACGTTCAGAATTGGCGAATATAGAGAACATTTGCAAACATGTTCAAAAAGTTTTCCGTATACTTTGAGCTTGCCGCAAACATTTGAGGAGGCATGTAGTTCTCGGCGAACACACATCAACACTGGGCGAAGGGTGACAATTTAAATCTAAGAATTTTGTACGTTCAGAATTGGCGAGTTTGCCGTGAACATTCGTGAACACAAGCAAATGGTCTACACAAAACATTTAAACGTCATGTTCAAAGCAAACGCTTTGGCCTCAGTTAGCCAATTCTCAACGTAGGCCTACCCAGAGCCATGGAAAGAGAGTCACATGGTTCATGGAGAGGCAAATCCTATGGCAAAAAAGTTCCAGGAAGTGCTTAGTGGGCAATTTTAATATATATACAGTATATA
>JAODUE010017172.1:0-25129 GCA_027564755.1 Amblyopsis hoosieri
CACAGGTGTGGCACATCAAGATGCAGATCAGACAGCATGAGTATTGCACAGGTGTGCCTTAGGATGGCCACAATAAATTTACTACTGTATAGCTGACTGTCACCGTGCGTTTGCCGGTCTTGACAGAGTTGGGGTGGCAGATTGACAGATAGAGAGGAGGAAGATGGAGAGGGCTACATCTGCGCTGTGTGCCTGGACGTGTACTACAGCCCGTACAGCTGTCAACCCTGTGGTCATGTGTTCTGTGAGCCCTGTCTCCGTACCCTGGCCAAGAGCCGGACCAGCGCCACGCCCTGCCCTCTCTGTCGAACCTGCATCACACACACACTCTGTGAGAAAGGTGAGCTGCCTCACCAACTCCATTGACTATAAAAAATGTCTGAAAACACTAGGTATTCACTTCACTGGGTAAACAGCCCTCCCATACCACAACGTTCATTTGTGGCCATATTCTTTGTAGGTACTGTATGTTGTCCTTATTGAATGTAATTACATTTATGTTTATTGATCCGATTTTGTACTTTTTCAGAGCTCAATCAGAAAATAAAGACCTTTTTCCCTAAAGTCTACCACGCCCGCAAGGAGAACTTCCAGAATACTCCCTATGCAAAATGGCCACTGCCCAACAGTCGTAAATACTATTTTATGTACCATTGAATAGCTTTAAATGGCCATGTCCACTCAAGAGTGATCAGATTCACAAGCTTATCATGCATGAGTGTGAAGACTTAGGATATGAGTGGGTGGGCAAGAATATAATAATGAGTTCAGTTTGACATGACAGCGGTGTTACCTTGGTTACGTCTGACGGTCAGCTAAGACCGAGGCTGAATAAGTTTGCAGCACTAACAACAGCCAAACCATAAACTCTCCGACAGTCAGTTAGCTTGACAGTGTAGTTGTATGATTAATGTGGTTTTCAGTTAGCCTCTATCATGAGGCTATAGTATTGTGGTCATGCCTTTTAGATTTGTACTGTATTGGTTTGAAACCCTTGACGGTGTAGCTTCTTATTCTCAATCTAAGTACACACATTGACATTTTGATTCATAATTTGTTCATATAGGCATATTGTATTCTATTAAAATCTTTCAACTTAAAGATCAGTTTGTCTTCAGAGCGTTACCCAGCACCAAAGACTTCAATTGAAATACAACGGAACCAAACGTTGGTTGAAAATAACATACAATAAAAATGTTTATTTAATTCATTATTACATTGATTGCATGGACTATTTCATCTCGAACATAGCATGTGGGTTTACATTAGCATAAATAATATATTCAAAGTGTTTAGTAAAGCTCAATCAACTGGTGGGGTGCTCACCTTTAACCCCTTACTGTTCACTAGGGCGCCAGAGAAATCCAGCACAAGGCCGACACTGGCACTACACCCAGGCAGGATTTACCCTGGACCCTCTGGACATCATGTTCCTAGCAACCATCTTCTTCACCTACTTCTTCTTCTCTTGAAACACTGAAACAAGCCAAGGTGTTTTTATAGTTACAGCCTTCACGGTGCTTTAGTTTACATAAGTGCTTTAAAAAATAAAGAGTGGATCTGGATTTTCTTGTAGAGCATCAAATGTAGGTTTGTGCAGCTGTAGAGAAAACTGCTCAGCCAAACTAGAAAACAAACCATTCAAATAATATTGAAACATGGTGCAATGACAAACATTATAGACTATTTCTCATCAATATCCTCTGTGGTGTGGTGCTGAAATAAAATTCTACACAACAGATAATAGGCCTACTGTGTATGTTTTAATATAAAACACCAGTGTGTCAGAGAATGCATATTATGAGGGGGGCTATAGATAGTTTCGTTTTGGATGATTGATACATCTTAATAGATAATGGGCTGTGACGAATTGTTTTTCCGTTGGCTCCTCGCTAATTCGCCCTGACACGTGAACGTGGCGGAAGATGCGTCGAGCCTCGGCCTGTTAGAGCTCTGAAGGTGACTCGACTGACTCGCTGCTCGGGAGATGCAGTGCTGCGGGTGTCCGCACGGGCCGGTGATCGCTCTCGTTTTCCTGCTAGCTGTGGGAGATCAACAAACCCCAACCGATTTAAATTAGTAGGCCTGCATCCACGTACAACGTCCTCGACCACACTCCGTTGGAAAAGCTTCCAGATTTGCCTTTTCGGGCAGTGGGTGTGTATGCATGTGTTCTGCACCGTATGGCCGTAAAAAGCGCCCCAGGTCTACATCAGGCATTTTCCAGACGGATCTGGACCGCCGAAAAAGCACGGTAACTTCGGGTGAAGCTCAGGGGGCCGTGGTGGAAGACAGCAGGATGGTGAGATCAAGCCTCTGTCTAGTTGCGTTATCATTGTATGCTTCTCAACCTGCGCAGGGACACATAAGGCTACAGTTGTTTTGTCACAGTTCTTTGATGCTAGTATATTTCAGCCTATATTATTATTTTTCCCCAGTCCGCATTACATATAGTCTATCCATGTCATTTTGTTATAGTCTTATTTATAAGGGAATTGATCAGTGCATTGCCCATGTTATCTACTCTGCGGCGGGTCGTCTTTGCACTCTTCAGACTGTCCAAGAATTCAACACCCTGGTGGCGTTGTACCGGGAGCAGGTGATATCAGTCGGAGAGATAACGGCAGAATGTCCTTCTCTCCGAGCTCTGATGCACCAGACACGAACCAAAGGATGCACTATGGCGCGAGCTGCACACCAGGACCTTGCTGCAATATCTGGGTCAGGGTAAGGAATATGGACCATGTTATGGGTCGCATGTCTTATTGTGGTTTGTATTTTTCCTTAGCATTGGGTTGTAACCTGTTTGCTGTCTATGTAGCATGCCATGCTTTGCACGTTTCTAGTGGATTGATGATATTTGGTTGGCTGGTTTTGGGAGTAGCCTAACTGATTAACCAGTATAAGCTATAAGATCACAGCAAGCTGTGTGTTTGTGTGCGTGTGTCTAGACCCGTGGATGGGGAGATCCAGCCTGAGATTTGCAGGCTGTTTATCCAGCTGCAGTGCTGCCTGGAGATGTTCATCACAGAGATGCTCAAATCCGTGTGCCTGTTGGGGGTGCTGCAGCTCCACAGAAAAGGTATGGGGTGCAATGTGCTTCTACAGTACAATTACAGTAGGCCTGGCATCAGGGACTTATGGCTAACATTTTCAGTTAGACAGTACATTATGGACAAACATTTGTTATAAGGAAAGTAGCAAAACTAACAATGAAACGCCCAACAGGTCTGAATAAATATCCTATAATATACAGGAAAATTAGTTTGGTTACCATATCCTGACTTTTTTTAGAACAAATGCAATGTGTGGTTATGGTTGTTAGAGTATGGGTGCTTGCAAATGCAAATGCAAATGTAACCTAACAACATTTGCTATTGGCTAATCCCAAAAGGACAGTTATCTGAGTTTACTTGTTGGGTTTGAAGAAAGCCCTTCTTTTTTTCCTGAATTGTTTGAAGGGGGTGGATAACTCCACTGTTCTCAGCATTGCTTGAACTGGATGCCTGGCTTGTCTATGACAGGAAGAGATCACAGATCCTGCAATAGTATTATTTTGTGTGCAGTGGATATAAAAATACATTAGCAGAAGTGCTGTATAGATTTAGCTCAGAGTTCATGCAAATGGGGTTCATGTCTGTGTGTGCTCCACAGGGAAAGATTGTGACCCAGAACCAAGGGTAGACCTCAAGGTTGATGAGAGCTCAGATGTTCCCATATTGGAGGATTGTTCTTCCTCTCCAAAAGGTTACCTGCAAGACCGCTGTATGGTGGGAACTGATATAGAAAACATTGAAAGGTATACCAAGTATTCTTACAGTGCACAATAATTGTATTGTAATTTAAATAGTAAATGTTTGCCTATCAGAACACTGATACAAATTATTAATAATTTTTTAATGTCACATACACAGCAAAATTCATCCTCTGCATTTAACCCATCCCTCGGGAGCAGCGGGCAGCTGCTGTGCAGCACCCAGGGACAAACTCCAGTGTCACAGATCACACGGCATGAACCTAACATGTTTATGATAGTGGGGTAAACCGGAGCACCCAGAGGAAACCCATGCAGACAGACTGAAACAGAAAGACTGGGATTCAAACCCGGGACCTTCTTACTGTGAGGCCACAGTGCTATCCACTGGGCCACTGTATAGGGCTGTTAATCAATTAAAAAAAAATCTTATCTTAAAAATTGATCTAGACAAAATCACTTCCTTCTGTTTCCAAATATAGTGTCCAGCCTCCAGTCCAGTTTGGGCAGTGACAGTTGACAACAATAGATTTTTCCAAATAGAGAATGTACGCAATGCATTCTCACCTACAATTGAGACAATTCTCCGCAGCGCATATGGTCACACATGCATGAAATTGACAACAGCCAATATTTGTCTCTCGTTCACTTTTATTCTATGCGAGAGTAAGGAGCGAATAAAACCGTTGCTTCCTGTGGCAAAGCAACTTCCCTTCTTCTAGAGTTCAACACAGATACATTTCTGCTGCTTTAACCAACAGCAAGGACGCGTGTGTGGTTGACAACATAGGGCTGCATTTGGATGTACTGTAGGATTCTTAGCGAGGCTGGATGAAATGGTGGAAAGTTTACCTAAACAATTCAATATCCATTGGCCTTGAGGAACACGTATCAGTTGTCTGCTGTATGTGTGTGTGAGAGAGAGAGAGAGAGAGAGATGAGTACAGGAGAGAAAAGCACAGGAGCACTTTAACTTATGTCAGCAACGTATGTCAGCAACACGTGTGTAAATACAATATTATTGCTGTCAGTAAAATTATTGAGATTATTTTCATATATCGCACGATACGGCATTATAGTAATTATCGTGACAGGCCTAATGGAGACTTTCATTGTCTAACCAAAGAAATATGTCTAACCTGCCGGTTTTGTACAGTGTTCCTAATGATGACTGCAAACTGAGTGGGCGGAGCTATCAGTGGGATTAATCTGCATACATTTTTTGGTTTGTTGAAATTAACGCGTTGACATATCTATATACTGTGTATATACACTATATTGCCAAAACATTTGGGACGCCTGCCTTTCATACACATGAAGGTTAATGAAAACACATTCTTAATCCGTAGGGTTTAATATGGAGTTGGCCCTTCCTTTGCAGCTATAACAGCTTCAACTCTTCTGGGAAGGTTGTCCACAAGGTTTAGGAGTATGTTCATGGGCATTTTTGACCATTCTTCTAGAAGCGCATTTGTGAGGTCAGGCACATATGTTGGATGAGAAGGCCTGGCTCTAATTCACCCCAAAGATGTTCTATCGGGTAGAGGTCAGGACTCTGTGCAGGCCAGTCCTCCACACCAAACTCACTCATCCATGTCTTTATGGACCTTGCTTTGTGCACTGGTGTGCAGTCATGTTGGAACAGGAAGGGGCAATCCACAAACTGTTTCCACAAAGTTGGGAGCATGAAATTGTCTAGAATGTCTTGGTATGCTGAAGCATTAACAGTTCTTTTCGCTGGAACTAAGGGGCCAAGCCCAACCACTGAAAAAAAAACCCACACCATAATCCTTTCTCCACCAAACTTTACACTTGGCACAATGCAGTCAGGCAACGGCCAAATCCAGACTCATCCATCTGATTGCCAGACAGAGAAGTGTGATTCGTCACTCCAGAGAACACGTCTCCACTGCTCTAGTGTCCAGTGCTGCATCCAATGCTTTGCATTGCACTTGGTGATGTAAGGCTTGGATGCAGCTGCTCGGCCATGGAAACCCATTGCATGAAGCTCTCTACACACTGTTCTTTAGCTAATCCGAAGGCCACACGTCGTTTGGAGGTTTATAGCTATTGGCTGCAGAAATTTGGCGACTTTTGCACAGTGTGCCTCATCATGCGCTGACCACACTCTGAATTTATGTGGCCTACCACTTCGTGACTGAGTTTCTGTTGTTCCCAATCGCTTCCACTTTGTTATAATATCACCAACAGTTGACTGGAATATTTAGTAGTGAGGACATTCCACGAATGGATTTATTGTACAGGTGGCAACTATCACAGTACCACACTTGAATTCAGTGAGCTCCTGAGAGCGACTCATTCTTTCACAAATGTTCGTAGAAGCAGTCTGCATGCCTGGTGCTTGATTTTATACACCTGTGGCCATGGAAGTGATTGGAACACCTGAATTCAATGATTCGGAGGGGTGTCCCAAACCTTTTTACAATATAGTGTATATATTTTATTTATTTATTTATTTATTTATTTATTTAATATAGATACAGTTGTATCTATGCCATTAGTTCATTATGATGTAGAAATTCTGATTCCCAATTATTTATGTTTAAATACTTTATTTTTGGAAGAAAATAAATGTTAGCTTTCCATATTTACATTTACAGCATTTATATCAGTGCATGTATTAGCAATATGTATATCACTATGAACTATCTATAACATAGAGAAAGGAAATTGTAAGGACAATTTTTAGTCATAATTTTATATTTTTTATGTCACCTCGTTTTTTTCAGTGTTGAGAACAGAAAATAATAGAAAAAGAAATATCCCAAATATATAGCCAGATTCTCTTCGTGTCTACAGAGACATGCGTGAGATGAGAAACCTGCTCAGCAAACTCAGGGATGCTATGCCTTTACCACTGAAAAACCAAGGTATGACGCATTTCTTTTGCCTTTTAAAAGTAAATCAGTTTAGGTTGACTCTTTAATTCTAAGGCTGCGTGTCCACCAAAGCTTTTTTCCGTGGCTGAAAACGCTGGTCGCTCGCCTGAAAAAGCCCAACTGACAGCGCTATGAAGCGTTTTTGGAAGCGCAGCGTTTCTTTTAGCTGAGACGCTTTGGTTGATATGAAACAGAATCTCCGTGGAAATTCATATGTTGCAAATAAATGCTAGTTTGTGTTATCAACCAATTATTTCATTTGTAATATTCTATACATTATTGTTCGTGTAAGTATTGTTGTGGTAGTCCGGGGATATCATCTGACTATCAATTTATCCTTTGTTGTTGTCGTTGTGTGCCAGAAGTTGGATGTGACTGTTGCTCGTAGTTTGTCCCGCCCCTTTACCGCTACGATTGGATGGCCGGGGAAACAGTGACAGTGATGGGCGAGGCGTTTCACCCAAATTTGAAAATTTTTCAACTTGAAAAAACGCTCAGCACCCGGCGTTCGGCGTGGAAAAAACGCTCAGCACCCGGCGTTCGGCGTGGAAAAAACGCTCAGCGCCACGCCACGCTCCTGGCGTTTTTAGAAGCCTGGAAAAACGCGGTGCTCCCATTGGAATCAAATGAAAAATAACGCTGGCGTGAGAAAAAAAAACGCTTGGTGGACACGGGGCTTAACACCTGAGCATTGCTTAGATCTACATAAACACACACAGAATGCAGTGTTCCGTAAGATGGGCCCACACTACAGGATTTTCAAATCTTAACCGATTTTAAAAACGTTTGGTAACACAGACATAACAACAGATTTTACCACATTTGTTATATTTTAATCTACATAACCACACACTAGACGATTCAGATAAATTGCAAGACCACACGTGGCGATTATCCCAAAGGATTTCAGAGTGGCGATGCAGGGACATGGTATCTCACATAAACTTGCGTATCAATTGTGAGTAAAACAAACTGGGAGACTGAATATCAATCATGCCGTAAATACACAGATGGCCGTTGCCGTAGTAGCACTTGTGCTACATATTTTGCACAGAGAAGCAAAACTCTGGATGAATTCAAGGTGGCTTAAAAAAAACGAAAAACCATGACTTGTTAATCTATTTAATTTTGCGGCGCAATCTGGACGGTAGGCTACAGCCACGGAAGCTACGTAGGCTACATGGTTGTTTGAATCTATGCCAACATTGTTGTGACTCCCAGTCAGCTCAGGTCTCATTGGCTATTCAGAGATAATGCTGGCGTTCCAATCGCTGTACCCTTCACACTAGATATAAATTGTGGGAGCCTCCGAGCCAGTCGGCAACGATAATATTTGATCATCTCACACGACTACAGGATCATTTGGGCAGATAATCAGTTCCGACCAGCCTCACCCCCCTCCATTGTCGGGAGGTCCAAAATCGCACCCAGGGCTAAACATCCTCTAGTGTGGGGTCAGCTTTAGCTTCTCAATGGACCTTTTGTCAGCAGCGAGTTAGCCACGCCCATGGGCGGGTCTGTCAGACGGCTGACCCACATAGCTCTGGACTGACCATAACATCAGAGACAACTTTCTTAGTAATCTACTATTTACAGGGTTCCCATGGGTCACGGAATTTCTGGAATATCATGGAATTTATAAAAGACTATTCCAGACATGGAAAGTCAGGGAATTTGATCACTTGCTGGGTAGAATCATGGTATTTTATTTTCAGCATGTTTAAATATTTATTTACATCCATCAAAATGATACTGGATAGATTTCGAGAGATCTTAACAAGTCATGCTAATGTGAATAAGTGCCACATTGTCAGTGATGTGAATAAGATCCATTATGCATGTTACTTCCCCAAACAAAAGACACACAATAGGACAGAAGGGTGAAGTGTGCCTTTGTTATTTCACTAAACAGATATCTTATTAAGTGAGAAAAGTTGAATCAGGAGAATTTGAAACCACACGTAACTCCTGTGAGCCTTACTGCATATGTTGTCACTTGGTGCCTGGATTTTGTGTTTTCCTTTACAAATGGACATGTCCACCATAATTGTATGGAGAAGAGGCACAAATTGGTGCTTTAAAATTGAATAGAATGCAGTCAAATGAAGTGTTTGATGCTCAAGATGTTTTGGGGGAGGACCCCAGACCCCTCACATACTAAGGAGGTGTAACGCCATCACGTATCATTACTTTGGTTTCTCATGAAGACTGATTGTCAGCCCTTTGCCAAATATAACATTCGTGTTCAGTTTTTTATGGTTGCCATGCTGTCTATATAGCCTTTTTACACAGACTAATGAATAATAATAATAAGTCATGGAAATTCTTATTTTGAGTCTGTGAAAGTCAGGGAAAAGTTAGGGAATTTTGCATTTCATTTAGAGTGGGAACCCTGTATTTATTAAGAAAATAAATTAAACCGTATACTGCAGCCTAATGCTGGGTCATACCGGTACCGTACATCCCCCATCTAGACAAAATAGGCTTACTAATGATAGGCCTAGTTAGTCCTACTGTTTAGATAAAGACAGTTGTTGCTTTAATTTTAGATTGTTTCAATCTCAATTAATGAGAAATATCGCCGCAAAGCCTTTATTAGAAGTAAGGTGAAGTGAAACTATTCATGGTTTAGCCTATTATGTTTTGGACGGATGACTGAGGAGAGAATTAGGTACCGGTAGTAGGCCTACAGTTAGCTATCAGGTAGACTACGACAGGCGTACTTCTTTCGGTTATGATTGATAACTATTAATAATGAATGTAAAATTGATACGGTATTTAGTAAATATATTACCTATAACAAATGTGTTTGGTTGTGTCGTTATTTTTGCATCCAAATCCATAGCATACAGCTAATTTTTACCACATGGAAATAGAAAGATCTGTACTACATCCAGTCTGTCTAGGTAGGAAATAGCTGTCTATGTTGTCTACATGTCCCATAAAAAACATCCTTTTGACATTTTTGACATAACTCACCTTGCACATTAAGCTTTATGTTTATATCACACATGTTTACTCTTCTGAACTTTACAGATGACAGCAGCTTGCTGAATTTGACTCCATATCCACTGGTCAGGCAGAGGAAGAGGCGATTCTCTGGCCTATGTTGCATGGTGTCTGGATAAGTGGTTATGGGACCCTTCAAGCAGCCACACGGACAGCAAACCAATCCTGGGACCCTAGTACCATTAAGTTGACAACAAAAAATAAACTTAACAGCGCTAGTTTTTCTTTCTCTCTAACTGGAACCTCTGTTTATTTAAGGTGCACTTGTAAGCGATTAAATCACTCATTTTGTCACCATTATGTTTTATCATTTGATGTGGGGTAAAAAAGTAAAAGCGTATTTCTCAGATATAGTTGCTGCAGAGCACGTTACTCCCCGGAATGATGGGTCAGACAAGTAGGGGTTGTCACTGCACGAGTTATAACTTGTCTCAAAATGTCTCAGTACATGTTGGTGTCATTTTCCTTCTATTCTAGAGTAACTCACCGCATGCGTGTGTTTAACATTACAGCTGGGGATTTTGGGTATAGTGTCTTGTTGCCACGATTGTTGTTATGGTTTCGACAATGCATTCCACCCATAGTGGCATCATACACATATGTATCACCTATAATAATACATATCCCTCCTCTGTTGAAATTGATTAGGGTTTTAATGTAGTTTGTGAAACATTGGAGTGATGTAAGAGCAATGCGCTAAAGCTAGTTTGATGGCTTTGTCTAAACTGGGGTATATTTTCTCTTAATGCAATTGGAGTTTATTCTGCTATTCTTTATTTGCAGTCTTCCATGTGAAAGCACATATGTTCTACATCAGTTCTCCATAACAAGGGCTTTTAAAATGTTCCATGTAATAAAGCTTACAGCCTAAGAATGATACACATCTTGTTAGTTGCACTCCTTGATTGGTGTCCAGAATTTCTGTCGTGTTTCAAAGTTTAAAATGTTGTGTTGGTTTAATAGTTGGCTGACACTCCTCTTTACTCGACCTCCTGAAGAATTTCTTTGTGCAAACCATTTACCACCCCTCCTCTACAGCAACCAACATTTTTGTTGACTCTTAATGGTTTTGAAATATAAACTGCTGGGGGGCAATTCAGGAATGTTCCTTTTAAGGATGTTTCATTTGTAATGCGAATGTTTCTCCTCATCACTTGCGTTAACATACACAAGCCTTCAGTCATAACTTTGTGCAGTATTTTAAAGCAACTTAAGGAAAAAGGGAAATCACATATATGGTTCTTTGTGTAGTCAACTTAATAAGCCATTTTCTCATTGGATGGAAGTGCAATGTTTGTCAAATTGTAATTGTATAGGACTTTCTAAAAAATATGTTGGTGTGAACATCTACATTGTTTGATTTACATTTGTTGATTGTTTAGCATGGAAACTGCTCGAAGTAGGCATTGTGTAGTAGTGTACCCTGCAATGTAGAGTTTATGCTTATAAACTTGTGTATAAGATATTTTATAATGTAAATAAAGTTTTATATGCAAATAAAATGTTCATAGCTTATTTAACATTCTTGTTTTTATTATGTACAAAATGTGACTTTATATTGTGATGACAAGTAGTAGACACCAGAATAATACAATAAGGAGGATTGAACTGCTAGGAACAACTCTGAAGAGAAACATCAAAATGTGTCAACATATTGCAGTATGCAGAAATCCCACTTCAGTGAATATCATGATATTTTTGCAGTGACCTGAATCAATTTACTCTGTACTTACCGTATATTAGATGAAATGCATTAATTCACACATTGATAAATTACATCATGTGCCAAATGTATCAGATATGTGGAATTGCATACTGTGCAATTGATCTATCCCCATTCATTTCTGTCAAGACTTGAGTCAAGTCTTGTAAACAAAACATCTGGAGATCGTAATGGCATTGGTCTTCCCATAAAGAGACAATATGATTATCGAGTAATTATTTTGTTTATTTACAGTTGGATACCTGCAAATGGGTTGAACACAGGATATCCAAACAAGCAAAATTCTATCATCATCTTTTCCCATTAAATGTTATTATCTTTTCCTGTCAACTATTGTAGTGCTGGCAACGCTCAAGATTTGCAGGCTTGGCTTGCTATGTGGAGATACTAGGGATCTGAAAGACATCACAAGAGCTCAAACACTCAGTTTAAGTAAGAGGTTAGCTCAGCATTCAGATGAGGAGCTCAACACTTTATGGTAAGTGGCTTTGTATTTTAGACCATTTATAATGTTTATTACAACTATTTGAATAATGTAAACAAACAACACATACACAACTACGTGTTTTATAACATTCTTGTAACATATTTCTACATTATACAATATTTTTGTGTCACATAGATATATTCTCAGGTTGAACAAGTCAAGGTTTCTCGGAATCCAGACCAGTGACACCAGTAGATCCATGGCTTGGTCCATCTGCTATGCCTTACTGATCCTGTCCCATGTCACATTGAGCCTAGCGTGTTTCTGCGACCGCTACCCATGGGGTCCATGGTCCCCCTGCTCTAGAACCTGCAACTATGGTATACAAAGCAGAGCCAGGTAGTGAACACTGCATGACCTTCAATGAGGACGACTGTGCTTGGCATGGTGTGGGGTGGACAATGTCTTGGTAACATGCATGCGGATAGGGTATAGACCCAAGACACACGGCAGGATGGAACTTAAAATTAAGTTGACAGGATCTGTCTGTCTTTAAATAGAGCGTGAATTTGTGGCTTTGAAGGTGCTTTTGATTCCCATGTTTCCATGTTTTTGGTTATTTTGTCAAAACTATTATTTTTTGCGCTATAGACTACTATATTTTTTTATTTCAAATATGTAAGAAAAAAAAAAAAAAAAACTTATGTCTATGTTTATTTATTTATATAATACCGGTAGTTCATTAAGAGTTTTGTGACCCAAAAGAAAACATTTAACTTAATTTTCAAGAAAGGCCAGCAGCTTTGTATAAAAATATAAAGCTGGATACTTTTCCTTATCTTGTGTTTATTTAAACCTTCTATGACCTCCATTCCTTTGGCAGGGCCCTTCGTTTTGATGACTATTACTGGAAGAGTAGCTGTCCTCAGTTGTGTCAAATACAGCAGAGCAGAGCTTGTAATGAGCATGGCTGTCCAATCAACTGCATACTGACAGAGTTTGATGAATGGTCCAATTGCTCTTCATGCGCCAGTAAACAGGCAAGATAAGATGAACACACCTATACACATGGACTCATTTCAGTTGTAGAGTAATAGAAAGGATGTAGACATTGATTGTTTGAGGTGACAACATGGTTCATGACTAGAGCAAACATTATGATTAGGCTTACTTTTACTAGGTGTTGTTTGTTTCCATGTGAAATATAGGCTGTACAGCCCTTTGAGACTAATGTGATTAAGGACTTTAAATTAACTTGACTTGACTTGACTACAAACTCCGGTAGCGCTAGAGCCCTTTCTGTATTGTGTGTGTTTGTGTGAGAGGGAAATTCACCATGTCAAATGGGATAGAATACCTCTACGTTAATTTAATATTAAGATTGTTTTCATGTGATTGTAGCTACGAACGCGCTCAATTGAGCAACCATCTCAGTTTGGTGGAGCAGAATGCAGTGTGGAGTTAACTGAAGACAGGCCTTGCTATCCGTCCAAGGAATGCAAGCTGCCACCACTCAACTGCGGGGACAAGTTTAAGTGTGATAATGGTATGAATGGAATGATTGAACTATTTACACGGTATCTTTACTCGTGTGGTGTTGCTCTGTAACTTCATATTCTCATATAAGTTGATTCAACGTTATAAAGGAGCGTTACAAGCGTTACATTTCAAACCAAAAGATAAGATAACACTTTATGCTCTCAGGGAATTGCTAGAACACAAAGTGACTGTAGTTCATGGAAAAAGACAAAACACAGTATTTGTAACACTTTAGTCAAGTCCTGGGTGCTTGTTTTCTGCAGATCGTTGTATCAATGCAACACTGACATGCAACAGGCAAGATGACTGTGGAGACAGCACCGATGAGAGGAACTGCCACGATTATAAAGTTGTCTGTCCTGTAGACAAGGCACCAGCACCTGGTTCTGGTTTAGTAGGAAATGGGTAGGTGAATTGATCATTTAACTTTCTTAGAATCCAAGATTGTAGTGAAATCACTTAAAATGTAAATTCATTTCCTCTTGTATTTGTTCGTTCTCGTGTTTCTTCTGAGGACTATTGAAATAAAATTGTTTAATGATTTTATGATATCTGATTGTGATTATTGATTTTTCTGGCTGGTGAGTTTTTGCTAATCGCTGCTAGTTTGGTGTTCCTTAACTGTAAGTGTGGTTCTGAGTGTAGGTTTGATGTCCTGGCTGAAGAGCCACGGGCTGCCGTTCTGGACAACACGTTTATGGGCGCTGACTGCACCATCCGGAGGCCCAAAAGCAGCCTGCTGTATCACCGCGTCCCCTACAACTTTGAGAGTTTTGAGATCAAGGTAGCCAAATGAGTGGATTCGTGTATCGTGTGTCACATAATGCAAAACTATTTTGTAGTGTGACGCCTCAGATACGCTTTGTTCCCAAAGGTGGATGTACCTGAGGACTTCAAGCCGAATGTTCAGGACGTCCACACGGAGACAATCAACGTCCACACAGCCTCTTCCTCTACCAGCCGTGGGCCGAGTTATGACAACTTTCTGTTCTTATTCTTTTATGCTGGGGGAAGTTCCGGCTCATCGTTTGGGAGTTACAGCGAGGTTTTTAAAGCTGCCAAAAAAAAGGCAAGGCCATCTGTTTTACTGTGACGCTCTAATGTTCTGGAATATTGATAAATAAACACTGATTTCCCATGTTTTGTAGGTATTGCACTTATGTGTATTCTTGTTCTCTATTTTGTCCTTGACTCAGGACTCCAAGTTCATCAGAGTGTTCCATACTTTGCCAGTTTCTAAGTTTAAAGTGCGGGATTCAGGGGATCTTGTCCTGTCTTTGCCATTTCTCCGGTTTCTATATGATCTCCCACTTGAGTATAACTATCCTCTCTATAAGGACATATTCCAGCGCTTTGGTACACACTATTACAGCTCAGGGACCCTTGGAGGAAAATACGACCTGGTATACCAATACAGCCGCGAGGAGCTCACAACCTCAGGTAAGACTACCACCTAGTGGTCACAAGTCAGTATACCACAATATGACTTTCTGACATTACATGTCAAATGCTTTGTGGGCATCACACTCACGTGCAATAACATGCTCGACGTGCAATAACATGCTCGTCAGACTGGCTATGAAAATTACGATCAGTGGAGCTCTGTTATTAACGACACACACAGAGTATGCCATTGCGCCACTGAATTTTCACAGTACATACATGTAGAAAATATATTTATTCTATTTTAATGTATAATCAATAATAATAATAATAATAATAATATATATACTTTTTTATCACCTTTACATTTTGTATTTTAATGTAATACTTTTGCTATGCTTTTTTGGTATGCCTATGTTTAGGTGTATTAGTCCTACATGCTGACACATTCAATACTCTGAAAGAAAGCTATTGAGAAATAACAAGCGTATTTTTTCTCGACAATAGGTGATACAGAGGAACATACTAAGAACTGCCTCGGCAAAGAGACCTTTTTCACCGTTATTCTCTACACCCAGTCCTCAAGTGTTACCAGATGCAGTGATAACAAGATGACGCAGAAATATGAAGGTTCCCGCTGTTTTATCTTCTAAATATCACATTGCATTCACTGCTGAGTGATCACATAGCTACAGTACACAAACTGATTGGCAGCAACTTAACGGTTTGATTATATTTCGGTCTGCCCACGCTGTTTCTCAGGGTCGTACATTCAGTCGTCGGAGAAGTCTTTCTCCTTTGTGAAGGGAGGCCAGGCGAGAGAAGCTGCCGCCCTCGCCTGGGAAAGATCCGGCCCCGTTCCCGACCGGGACTCATACAAGAACTGGGCCAAGTCTGTCATAGACAACCCTGCTGTGGTGGACTATGAGGTATGCTTGCTTAACTCATTTACAACTGAGCCATTTGTATTCATCCGTCATCTAATGTGTTGCGTTCTATTCTTCTGTACAGCTGCGTTCCATCATTGACCTGGTCAAAGGGATCCCCTGTGCTGTCACTAAGAGAACACACCTTCAGAAGGCACTGCTACAGTACCTGGAGGAATTTGATCCTTGTCGGTGTGCTCCCTGCCCAAACAATGCCAGGCCCGTGTTGTCTGGCACAGAGTGCAAGTGTATCTGCCAAATAGGCACCTATGGCACTAACTGTGAGACACGGGCTCCAGACTACACCTCAGGTATGCACACAGTACTGGGCTAGGCTAAACATACTGTGCTAATCACCAATGGGAAGTCAGATATGCCACAGTCTACCGCGACTGTGTGGTCTCACTGTTCTTGGTGTGTATCGTCCACAGAGGCAGTGGATGGTTACTGGAGCTGCTGGAGCCAGTGGAGCGAATGTAGAGCTGCCATGAAAAGACACAGGACCAGGAGGTGTGACAACCCGGCCCCAATGAGAGGAGGTCGGAGCTGCCAGGGGCTTGACAAACAAGTGAAGCCCTGCGACGTCTCCATATTTGAGAAGTAGGGAGAAGCTGTTGATGGAACAGCAAACCTGTATTTATGTCAACATATCAAAAAACCATAAACTGTGTGTGTAGCTGTATAATAATATTAATAATAATAATAATAATAATAATAATAATAATAATAATCGTCATCATCATCATCGTCATCATCATCATCAAATTAAAAGTGGTCCCAAAGGGCAACAGGGTATTAAAATAAACAACAACAGCAATATGTGTTGCATACACATGTAAAACTGTCCTTTCGTGTCCTTTCAACCTGTTTTAGGCATGTGTGTACTCTAGCAGTATGTGTTGCCAGGGTTGGGAAGTAACTGATTACAAAAAACAGTAACCGTAACAGTAACTTTTTTTAATTGTTTTTAGATGATTACTTCTAGGACTACTTTCAAATGTAAAAGGGAAGTTTACAGAAGAAAAATGCATAAAACAGTCATTGGTTCTTTTATTAACCTTTCATTAACATCAAAATCTATGATTTAAATTAACTCCTACTTTAATCTTATCCCCTGAGCAACATAAACGGTCACAAAAATACAAAGATTTGGCACGCCAATTAAATAAATTGTTTTCAAAGAACAATGTTTAGGCGTGAAGTAATCTAAAAGTAATGGAAAGTATTCAGATTATGTCACTAAATGTAGGTAATCCAAAAAATGTGTTATTGATTCTAATTTTAGTCTGGTAACAAGTAACTGTAAGGGATTACATTTACAAAGTAACCTTCCCAACCCTGTGATACACTTAGCGGCATGTGTGTAGCAGTATATAAGAATGTCCCTTCACCTCAGACAGGAAAGCTGTGACAACGATGATGACTTCACTCAAGGCTGGAGGGATGAGCTACCCCCGGGTGTGGAGGGGTGTCTACGGCCAAAGAGGCCAGCCAACAGTTACCTGACGGTGAAGTTATAACCCCTTTGCACGGGTTTTGTCATTTTGTCCCGTTGATAATCCTGTTAAAATAATAGCAGCAGTATATAGTCACTAGTCTGTGATTGTACAGTTGGAACATGTGTGTGTGCTAAAAAAAGTATCCTACACAGCCCTGACTCTGTAAATACTTAAACAAAGTGGTGCAGACCTCACCTTACAACAATATAACCATGGCAATACATTTGAAAGTTTCCAATATGTGGGGCGGACCTTCTGGGAACACTGTATGCCATAGAAGGGAGATGTACTTTTATTTTGATCTAATTAAAATATATTAACAAGCTTTCTCTACCCATAACTAATAACACTTTCTGTTTATCATAGATTGATTAACACTAGAACTACCGGAATTCTATAACTACCAGAGTGGCCATAAGTGGTAATTCTGACTGCTCAAACATATTTTGCATATATTTTAAATTATGAATATAAATTCAAGAATACATTGACCTGTAATGTTACAATAAGTAATATTAAACATCAGCACAAATATTGCTTTCTAAATCAGTTATTTTCATGTGACAGTCAAAATGACCATTCTGGGGCATACTGTATTATGCTCCAAAATGAACACAATGAAAAAATTACAATATAATGGCCTGATGTTTATTATTACCTATCCAAACATTACAGGGCAATTTATTCTTAGAATTTATATAAATTATTTAAATGATATGCAAATTATGTTTGAGCAGTCAGAATGACCTCTTATGGACATGCTTGGTAAAAATACTCAAAACTCTTTGTGTTTTGTTATTTTAATAAAACAACAATATTAAAATACTTTATATACTTAATTTAAATAAAAAATAAAAAATATACTTAATATAAATAAAAAATTACTTTACACACAATTAGGAAAAGTCAGGGTCCTATAATTACATGGGATTCATTTCAACATAGCTATTACCTTGTGTAATTTAAAAAAAGTAAAAATGCCTAATTCTAATGTTAAAGCAGATGAAAAGGAACTGTACTGTATGGTCTGGTTTTGAGCCATAAATGTATCTTCGTTTGAGTCAAAATTTGCCATGTTCTTCTGTTGTCAGCATATTGAATGCTGCAAACCAAAGTAACAGAAAACAGATACAATAGGTAAAAGTAAGTATTATCCCATAATTCATATTTATAAGTAAACCATTTGCCTAAAGTGGTAAAGTGCAAGATTTGGCAAAAATAAGGGTTTGCCTCCAAATGCCATCAAATCCCTCGTTTAAGAGGAAATATTTTCAGTTAGACAACATACTGTTTTGATGTAACTGGATAATGCTCAAACGCATACATGTGCATGTGTCTCAACGCCATGCTGCGTGCATTGATTGGGCACACATATAAACTCATCTCTGCCCATCTCTGCCCACTCCCCACCCATGTAAAGGCCCAGTATTACAACACAACACTGCATTATCTGCACTACTTCCTATACAGTTTGATAGGTGACCAGTGGTCTGATCAATATGGCTCATACAGTAGGGACTTTCCTCACAAACAGCAGACCCACAGACTTCCTCAGACCCTTACAGTATGAACCAAACGATTAGTTAATCCCAGTTAAAAGATGTCAGCCTATTCTACCATAATGCTCTGCATCCAAACCACAATTGGTTTGGATGTTAGTGATATGTAAGATGAACATGTCACAAACCTGTTATTTTTCTCTCAGAAAGCCAGGAGCTACTATGATTACGGCGAGTCAGAGGAGTTCCGGTGTTTCACAGGGTTTGAGCTGGAAGGTTTCCAGTATATCAACTGTCTTTCTGGCGGGACCTGGTCTCAACCTAAAGGACGTTGTATCAGTAAGTCTCAGTTACTACAATATGTGTGTATACATGTATGGTACTGTATATACAATGTAGTTACACATATTCCTCATATATACAGTACATTATTTGGTTGCTGTATAGGGAACATACACACATCAAGCACTTGGTCTATATGTATGGATCATTTTATGTTGAATTTTCTTCATCAAGTATTCCCAGATTAAAAGTACAATATGACATTTTGTCTTGTAGGGAAGGTGTGCTTTCCTCCTGAAATCCCTAAGGGAATGACGCTGTCCGCCACCAGACAGGAGTACCGAGTGGGTAAAACGGTGGGCCTTAACTGTGATGAGCCAGGGCTCGCTCCTCTGCCCCGGGGCATCTACAAGTGTAGCGAAAGGCTTACCTGGGAGCCAGCATTACCCACGGACCTGCGCTGCACCGATGGTATATTAGGAAGTAGTATCGCATAAATAATGAAAGAATTGCATGTGCTTTTCTGCTGAGGTCCTGATTTCTATTTGTTTTATGTGTCTGTCAAGAAAACCCTTTTGTAATTGAGAGCCGGTGTGGTCCAGGAATGAAACGTCAGGGCTCTCAATGCGTCTGTATTGAACGAGAGAGCTGTCTGTATGTGCATTTGTTATTTCTATTATTGTTATTATTAGTAGTTGTAGAATACATGATACATTTCACAAGAGAATAATGCAAAAATAATAATTATAATTATAATAACAATAATTGAGTGGTAATATATTTGTATGGATGTCTTTTGTCTTTTTTTTTGCAGTTCATATCAACAAGAACTCTGCATCCTTAATGTAGACATCGATGTCTCTGTGCCAATGTCCATTTGCTCCTTTCAAGCCGGACGTTGCCACGGTGACCCAATCTTCTTTGTAAGCAAGGGTTCATGTAATGAGACCAAAGTGGAATGGGCCAGGTTTAGAGCCAAGATGGCCTCCAGAAGCTCTGTTCAAAAGCCTTGTGACATTGACACATGCTTTGAATGGGAGACCTGTTCTGGTTAGTATACCTTTTCAATTTATATGTATCTAAAACCACTCAAATGTCCTTATCAGATGTGTCACACTGCTTTAAACATCTATAGGCATTTGCAGGTAATATGACTTGTTTTAGTAATTCACTTCACTTTATACAACTGTAAACATTACTGAAGTATGTTCACACATTTCATAGAAATATATATATAATATTGAAATATATATATAATATTGTTTCTTAACTGTGCCACCAGTTTCAACTGAACGCCCTTGAGACTCACAGTTGCAGTTAATATCCACTTCTCTGCTGAATGGCACATTTATGTTTGTATCTGTATTTCTCCTCAGCATCCAAACAGTGTGAATGTAAATCCGTGAGAGATTGTCCTCGTGGTGAAGAACATATGTTATGTGTGAAGACGATTCGTACCCAGAGGACTAGAAGCATGAGCGTCTGTGCTATGGCTGCCCTTGTATGTCTGAAGTATGACCTTGAGATTGTTCATGAAGGTCGCTGTGAATGACTTCTGCTATATAATAGCACAGATGCCCCATTAACACTGGTATTAATAGTTAATGGTCCCTCTCACCAATACAGTAAACAATAGTAGTCATTGAAAAATACAGTATGGTTTATTCAAGTATACTTTAAAGTGAAAAAACATGAAAAGATTATTACAGAATGTGTTTCAATAATGATACTGTATGCATTATCAAAATATATATCATTCAGTATTTTTAATAAAAGCATGTAAACAATTTGTAGTTTGGACATTTTTCACTTATCATTAGTGGTCACACTATATGTTTCTATTTTGCTCTGCATAGTACTAAATGTATAATGTAAAAATACCTATCAACGTTTAAACTCAAATCATTAGAACAGCCTGACATAACTTACTCACAAGTGTCTTTCATATAAATATAAAAATGAAGCATCTTGAGTTGTGATATATATAAAATATATATCAAATAACACAATAAAAGTGTTTTTGCGTCAAGGCTTCTATACACTGTGCATGGCTGGTTAAACTACAATACCTCTAATTCTGGCAGGCCTCAATGTCAATCACCTTGACCTGCTCACCAGCACATCTCCTTGCCCCCACCTCACATTCTGTCATCATGGCAATACCACTGTTGTCCTGAGTGACACATAAGTGGGTGATGTCTTCAGCACATTGTGCGATGTTTCGGCATTGGCACATGCCTGTTGACACTGAAATGTATACATTATATAATCATATTAAATCAAATGTAAAGATTTTATTTGCATATTCATAATGTACTAAGGATATTAAAACACACACACACACACACACACACACACACGCACACACAATTACAAATAATATGTAAAGGTATTATATTTTACATGTTCGATTGTACACTGTATATTATTTTATCTTATCTACTGTACTAACACTAAGACATATATTAACACTAACCTATGCTAATTTAGGCCCGCAATACAGGCTATACTTACCGTTACAGAATTCCCACTGATTGCAGTTTTGGCAGGAAGTGACCAATCACAATCACTGTCAGTAGTCAAGGTGAAGCGCCTGCCCATACACCGCAGTACATGTAGCTGGCACATGCCCAGTAGGCGGGTTCGAGACGGGCCAAATTTGGCACATAACTGCAACGATGGCCTTTGAAACAGGACAGATAATGGCATGGCTTAATATGATTGAACAGTGATTTGGTTAGATTAAAACCATGTTGAAAATCGTTTACTTACTGGCAATCGGATGACTTTTTGCACACGCACTTATTCTTTGCTATAGTCTCCCATGGCTTGCAGTATAGAATAGTTAGGGGTATGGACACTTTTGGCTCTGCTAGAGACGCAGAAGACATACAATGGTCATGCATACATTTGGGATGGTTACAGCATCAAAAGAGGGATTGGTGCTGCTCAGACATCCTCATTACAAACTCAACTTTGTGTGAACATTTTGAACTTTATTTGAGCAGTAGTCCATTGCTTTGCCTGTAATAATCAACATAAAACCTATTGCTTTCAAGCGGAGATGTACAACACTGTGCTTATATTACAGTACATTAAAACTGACAGCTCGATTAGACACGCGCGTATACAGTAATCTTGTATTTGAGATTGGAGCGGGGACCTTCATATGCTTCACTCTGCCCCCCAGTGGCCATGTTTACCATGCAGGCTAACTAATATTAGTCAGTCAGTATTGACAGTATTGACTGAGTCACTCCACCTTCTCGGCAGGTCACGGTCTCTGGAGACGGGGACCACTGGAGACTGGGGCTGCACATCACCTCTGACACCCCCCCCTCCAGCGAGGCTCCCAGGGGGCAGGACAGAAGAATGCGCTCCCCGATATCGTAAGCCACTTTGGCGGGGGTGCCAATGACGTTCCTGTTAAGAAGAGGTGCAGTGCAGCTTGCAGCTGGATTGCGGAAAGAGTAGCCTAGAATCAGACTCATTCACCGATGCAAGGCTGGTGCACACAAACACAATGGGCCCATTCTGTACTGTATGTGTTGGCTATGTGACGGCCATGCCTTGTTCTGTGATTGTTATCTCCCTATTGGCCGGATAAATTGGTTAATGAAGTGCACCTGTGCCTACTCCAGAGTTGCCTATATAGGAATGTTTGCAGCACATTTCCTGTTGTCTCTGACTCTCCTGGCACCATACATGCCGCTTGTTGTTTGGTTTGTGGCTTAGTTTAGCTTAGCTTGTTCATATATTCAGTACATACACCTACAGACACTCACACCTCATTGTATGTTATTGTGTTAGTGTATATTCGTTTGGAGATTTGGGTTATGTTTAATTTACGGCCCTTGAGCCAGGTCGTAACAGCCACCAAAACACATGCAGTGTTGTGGTGGCGTGCGCTTACATCTGCAGGTAACCACTCCCATTCTCCACTGCTGGCTCTCAATACATTCCGCTACAGACGCTCCACTCAGGTAGTAACCATCTATGCAAGAGTACTCCATAATATTGCCTACGTGGTAGACGTCTCTGGGGTGCTTAAAAAATACATCATCAAGCTCATCAAACATGAAAGAATGTTAAGGTTAGATAAAGTAAAACAGGGCTATTCCACTCTGTCCTGGAGGGCCGCACCCTCCATGTTTTAGATCTCTCCCTGCTCCAACACGCCTGATTCAAGGTTGTTAGAAGCCTGATAACCCGTTCATTTGAATCAGGTGTGTTAGAGCAGGGAGAGATCTAAAACATGTTTTGGGTGGGGTTATATTCAGACTGAAGCACTGAGGTTCCATCATCCTGGACAGAGAGAGAGAGAATAATGTAGACATTATATTTTGCTTCTATCTAAACTATATACAATTTTAATCTGGCTGTAAATATAAATAATAAAGTAAATAATATGCTAATATAGTCAGTATTGAGTGTGTGTGTATGCTTACTGTAAATTCTGGATATCTGGTTCCTCACAAGGCTTATGTTCCACTGCCAGCCCAGAGCATTGTAAGCCTCCCCGTCTAGGAGCAGGGTTAGTACAGCTGCGTGTTCTTGACCTTTGACCTCCAGAACAGGCAGCCCAAGAAGACCAGCAGGTCCAGCTGCCATGAACCACCCCTATATGACAAATAGTATTTGTTGTAAATAAAAAAATATTTTACTGTTTCCTTTCCTGGGACGTACAGTAACATATCAGTTACTTTTTATAAGTTGCCCTATTCTTGGTATTAAAACAATTTTGACAAGGGTAACAATGATTATTATGAATTACTGCAGACAATATTTCCATGACAGGTATTATGTATTATTAGGTTATTATGTTCTCTAAATATCTTAGGTGATAAATGCCCTTAGGTGATCAAGGTCCTTGGCTGGCTCTTTGTAGACCACACTTATCAGATATTTATAAATAACATATACTAGCTAGCTAACCATTCGGTGAGACGCCTGCCTATCTCCTGAGCGTGTACAGTATGTTTCTAACCTGGCTGCTCTCCAATGGGAGTGCCCCTCTCACAAGCCAGTCCAGAAGTCCCAGGCTTACAGACACAGGAACACTGTGTTCCCGTCAGGAGGGGCTGTCCGTTGCTGTGGCAGGGCCGACAGTGACACGGGTGTTGCTCCTCCATGTACTCCTCTATGGCTCTCTTCAGATGGAGCTTCCTCAGACCAGCACATTGTACCTCCTTCACTAGCTCATATAGAGGCCGCAGCTGGCATAGAAAATGCGCTTTATTCATTTGAAAATTATATTTATCGTAGTTCAGTAAATTTCACATTTTGTAAATGCCTCCCCCCTCTCAATTGGGGGCATTGATTTTTTTTGCCATATAAAAATATGGCAAATATGGCAAAAAACTTGGCAAAATAAATAATCGCAACTCAAGGTCAATGTCTAGTAATCCGTACATAGATTTTTAGCTGCTCAGCGGAGATTACAGCGGAGAGTACCTTTTGATTGACAACGTCAGGGAAGTCTTTGACGGAGGACGCCCAGGAGTCATAGTTGTCTCCGTTAGCTTCTGGGTGGTCCATGTCCAGCACATTCAGAGCACCGATGAATACTGGATTCCCTCCCACGAGGTTAGTCTTGACGTGGACTATGTTGGTGTTGCTCGCTGACGATATTTTACACCGTTTACAGATACATCTTATTAATTTTCAGAACAGGCTATTTTCCTTATTTTATTTGAATGTTACTTTATATACTTTATCTTATATACAGTATGTAACATTTCTCATAATAATATACTACTGTATTATTACAAATATAATAAAATTTTACCATCTCGGTTGGATAATGATGAAGTCATCCTCTCGCAGGTGGTTGTGACTTTCTTCCTGAATAAACGACGCTTTACCTTTCTCCAACACCTTTGGTATTCTGTATCTGTTGTACCTATGGACAGAAACAAGAAGGAAACCATTTGCAGTGACAACAATGACAAAGGCAGTATGCATACACAATTAAGAAAAGCTTTTTATTCAAAATACATAATACAAATAAAACATCATAAAGAAATATCAATTATAGTTTTCATTGCAATACATTTGTTGTTTAATTAGCCTTATCTTATCACTAAGGCTATATTTATGTTAAGAAAAATGTAATAATAATAATAATAATAATAATAATAATTAAAGCTGCAAGCAGCGTTGATAGGGGTCAAGCAGACAGCACAGTC